>JAODAL010009401.1:0-111083 GCA_025379985.1 Phyllomedusa bahiana
CTATAAGGCTGTGTTACTGACACGCCCCCCCCTTTGCCAGCCTCTATAAAGCGGGTTTCTGACACTGCCCCCCCTGCGGCCTCTAAAAGAGCTGTGTTACTGACACTGCCCCCTGTGCCCCCTCTATAAAAAGCTGTGTTACGACACTGGCCCCCCTGTGCCGGCCCCTTAATAGCTTTTACTAAAACTGCCCCCTGTGGCCGGTCCTATAAGAGCTGTTTACTGAAACTGCCCCCCCCTTTTCCGGTTTTATAAAGCTGTTTTTCTGACACTGCCCCCCCGTGCCACCTTTTATAAGAGCTGTGTTTCTAAAACCTGCCCCCCCGTGGGCCGCCTCTAAAAAGAGCTGTGTTACTGGGCACTGCCCCCTGTGGCCCGCCTCTATAAGGCTGGGTTTCTGCCAATGGGGGGGCCCCCTTTTGGCCGGGCCCCTATAAGAAACTGTTTATGACACTGCCCGGGCCCGCGGTCTTTTATAAGAGCTTTTTTACTGACACTCCGCCCCCCGTGCTGGGCTCTAAAAGACTGTTACTGACACTGCCCCCTGTTCTTTTTTCTAAGAGCTGTTTACTGACACTGCCCCCTGTGCCCGCCCCTATAAGGGGCTGTTTTCTGACACTGCCCCCGTGCCACCCCTTTAAGAGCTTTTTCAAATGCCCCCCTATGCCCGCCCCTATAAAGCTGTGTTTCTACACGCCCCCCCGTGCCGCCTCTATAAGACTGTTTTACTGACACTTGCCCCCCGTGCCAGCCTCTATGACTTTGTTTACGACACTGCCCCCTGGCTGGTCCTATAAGGCTGTTTTCTGAACTGGCCCCCCTGTGCCCTCTATAAAGCTGTTTTCTGACACTGCCCCCGGCCTTTCCCCCTATTAAAAGCTGTGTTTCTGACACTTCCCCCGTGCCATTTATAAACGTTACTGGAAAAAGCCCCCTTGGCCAAAATCTTAAAAGCTTTTTACTTTACATGCCCCTGGGCAGCCTCTATAAGAGCTGTTACTGACACTGCCCCCTGTACAAGCCCCTATAAGAGCTGTTACTGACACTGCCCCCTGTGCCAGACTCTATAAGAGCTGTGTTACTGACACTGCCCCCCTGTGCCCCTCTATAGAGCTGTTTACGACACCCCCTTGGGGGGGGCCCCCCTTTTTGCCGTCTCTATAAAAACTTTTACGACACTGCCCCCTGGCCCTCTATAAGAGCTGTTACTGACACTGCCCCCTGTGCCAGCTTATAAGATTGGGGACTGAATGGCCCCCTTCCAGCCTCTATAAGAGCTGGGTTTCGCCTGCCCCCTGCCAGCCTTAAAAACTGTGTACTGCACTGCCCCTGTGCTGGTCTCTATAAAAAGCGTTACTTACACTGCCCCTGTGCACCTCATAAACTGTTAAATGACACTGCCCCCTGTGCCACCCCTTTAAGAGCTGGGTTACGACACTGCCCCCCCCTTTCCGTCTCTATAAGAGCTTTTACTGAACTGCCCCCTTGCCACCTCTAAAGACGGGGTTTTACGCACCCCCCCTTGCCAGCCTCATAAAGCTTTGTTACGCACGCCCCTTGCTGGTCTCTATAAGAGCGTACGACACCCCCCCCCTTGCCCTCATAAGACTGTTAACTGACACTGCCCCCTGTCCACCTCTATAAAGCTGTTACTGACACGGGCCCCCTGTCCCCGCTTTATAAGAGTGGTTACGACACTGCCCCCTTGCCAGCTCATATAGGCTGGTGTTACGACACTGCCCCGTGGCGCCTCTATAAGAGCTGTTACTGACACTCCCCCACCCCCTGTGCCAGCTCATAAAGCTGTGTTACTGACACTGCCCCCCCTGTGCCAGCCTCTATAAAGCTTGTTTTACTGAACTGCCCCCTTTTCCGCTATTAAGAGCGGACTGCCTTGGGGGCCCCCGTTCCACCTCATAAGAGCTTGACTGACCGCCCTTCCAGCCATATAAGGGGGGGGGGGACGACGTTCCCCCGTCCCCCCTTTAAGAGCGGGGTTCAACACGCCCCCTTTCAGGCTCTAAAAGAGCGGTTACTGACAGCCCCCGTGAAGTCTTAAAAAATGTGTTCCCCGGGGACACTGCCCTGTGGGGCCAAAAAACTTTTACACACTGCCCGGGGGGCCAGGCCACCTTTTTAATTTGGTTACGACACTGCCCCCGTGCCAGCCTAAAAGGAAATGACACCCCCCGGCCAGCCCTTAAGGGGGTACTGACAAGGGCCCCCTGTCCCCCTCTAAAGTTTACTGCACGGGTCCCATTCTAAAGGGATCACCCCCCACGGGGCCCACCCTCTAAAGAGCTATGTTTACGCATCGCCCCGGGCCACCTCTAAGGTGTTTTACTTACAGGGCCCCCCTGTCCAGCCCTCTAAAGGTGTTCCCTACAGCCCCCCTGCCAGCCTCATAAACGTGTTCTACACGCCCCCCTGGCCAGCCCAAAAAAGACTGTTACTACATGTCCCCCCTTTTCCATCCTAAAAAGGGGGGAACGGGTTAAATACACTCCCCGGCCCTCTCCAGGGCGCATCACGGCTCAAGGGGCATCACTGGCTACGGGGGGGGGGGGGCCACGGGCAAAAGGGGGCATCACTGTTTACGGGGGCTACGGGCAAAAAAGGGGGGGGGGCATCACTGGCTACAGGGGCATCACTTTTCTACAAAGGGCATCCCCCTGGCTACAGGGGGGCATCACTGGCACAGGGGGCACACTGGCTACAGGGGGCATCCAGGGCTACGGGGGAATCACTGTTACGGGGGGCATCACTGCTAAAAGGGGGCATCACTGGCTACAGGGGGGCAAAACTGGCAAAAGGGGGCTCACTGCTTACGGGGGCAATACTGGCTACAAGGGGGGGGATCACGGCTACGGGGGCATCACTGCTAAAAGGGGGGGCATCACTGCTACGGGGGGGCATCACGGCTACAGGGGGCACACTGCTACAGGGGGGCTCACTGGCTACGGGGGCATCACTGTTAGGGGGGGGCATCCGGGCTACAGGGGGGCACACTGGCTACAGGGGCATCACGGGTTTAAAGGGGGACACTGTTTACGGGGAAATATTTGCTACAAGGGGGGGCATCACGGGCTACGGGGGTCTCATGCACAAGGGGCATCAGGGCTACGGGGGGGCTTCACTGGCAAGGGGGGGGGCATAACGGCTACAAGGGGATATTGGCTACGGGGGGGCATCACTGGCTACGGGGGGGCAACAATGCATACGGGGGGCATCACTGGCTACGGGGGGGCCCTCACTGGCTACAGGGGCATCACGGCTACAAGGCCATAACTGCTCAAGGGCATCACTGCTAGGGGGGGATCACTGGCTAAAAGGGGGGGCATCCCCAAAAGGCTCACGGCCGGGGGACCGGGGATCCCCCGGGGGCCCCCCCGGCCGCTGGGGGCCCCGAGGCATCCCGCCGTCCCCGGGGCCCGCCGGCATCCATCCCCGGGGCCCCGGGACCGGGACCCCTGGGCCCCCCCCGAAGGTTGGGGCCCCCAATGCCCGCCCCCGGGCTCCGTTCCGGAAAAGGCCCCCCCCACGCGGCTCCGGATCTCCCCGGCAGGCTGAACGCATTGGGCCTTCAGCCTGGGGGGCGCCGCCCCCCATTTGCTAACTAGGCGGCGGGGGACGTCCCCCCCCGCCCCTTGGGGGGGTACGGACCGGGGGCCCCGGAGCAGGAGCCCCCCCAGGAATGGCTTTTTTGTTGTTTTATTTTTTTTTTAAACACCCCAGGGCCTGTTTTTTAAAAAAAGGGGGGTTTCCGGGGGGGGCCCCTCAAAAAGGGGGCCTGGCTAAAAGGGGGGGCCCTGTACTAGGGGGGGGGGACCCCTGGCTACAAGGGGGGCCCTGGCTCAAGGGGGCCCTACTACTAGGGGGGGTCCTGGGGGCCCCCGGGGGGCCCGGGCTACAAGGGGGTGGTCCGGGGGCCTACATGGGGGGGGGCCCTGGCTACAAAAGGGGCCTGGCTACAAGGGGCCCCCCAACAGGGGGGCCCGCTACAAAAGGGGCCCCTGGTGCTAAAAAAGGGGCCCTACTACAAGGGGGGCCCCTAAAAAGGGGGGCCTGGAAACAAACCTTAAAGGGGGGGTTTTGGGGCCTGGCTACAAAGGGGGCCCTTTTTGGGGGCCCTTCAAGGGGGCCCTGACACAGGGGGGGGCCGGCTACAAAAAGGGGCCCGGCACAAGGGGGGTCCGGCACAAGGGGGGCCCTGATACTAGGGGGTCGGCGGGCTACTAGGGGGGCCTCCCAGGGGCCCGGCTACGGGGGGGGCCCGGCTGGCTACAAGGGGGCCCTTACTACTAGGGGGGGCCGGCACAAAAGGGGGTCCTGGCTACAAGGGGGGGCCCTAACACTAGGGGCCCGCACAAAAGGGGTCCGGCTAAAAAAGGGGGGCCCGACACGGGGGGGGGCCCCGCACAAAAGGGGTCCTGGAAAAAGGGGGGGGGCCTGGCTAAAAGGGGGCCCTACTACTAGGGGGGCCCTGGCTAAAAAAGGGGGTCCTGGAATACAAGGGGGCCGCTACAAGGGGGCCCGACTACAAAGGGGTGGCCTGGCTACAATGGGGGCCCTGGCTGGATACAAGGGGGGCCTGGCTGGCTACGGGGGCCCTGACTACTAGGGGGGGGGGGGGGGCCCTGGTGGCTACAAGGGGGGCCCACTACTAGGGGGGGGCCTAAACTACTGGGGGGGCTTGCTAAAATTTGGGGGGCCCGACTATGGGGGGGCCTGGCACAAGGGGGGCCCTGACACGGGGGGGGGCCGGGCACAAGGGGGGCACTGACTACTGGGGCCCTGGTGGTCAAGGGGGGGCCCGACTATGGGGGGGGCCTGGGGGCTACTGGGGGGGGGGCCTGACTACTAGGGGGCCTGGCTAAAAGGGGGGGCCCTGACTATTTGGGGGCCCTGGCGGGGCTAAAAGGGGGGCCCGACTACAGGGGGGGCTGGCTACAAAAGGGGGTCCGGCTACAAGGGGGGGGCCCGACTACTAGGGGGCCCGGTACAAAAGGGGGCCCGGCAAAAAGGGGGGCCCTGACACTAGGGGGGCCCGCTAAAAAGGGGGGGTCCCGGCTACAGGGGGGCCGGGCTACAGGGGGGGGCCTGGCAAAAAAGGGGTCCGGGAATACTGGGGGGGGCCGGGTACAAGGGGGGCCCTGACACGGGGGGGGGGCCTGGCTAAAAGGGGGGCCCTCGGGATACAAGGGGGCCCTGAATACTAGGGGGCCGGGGCTGGCACTAGGGGGCCCCTGGCTACAAGGGGGCCCTGACTACTAGGGGGGCCCCTGCTTTTTTTTACAATGGGGCCCTGACACAGGGGGCCCCTTTGGGGGCCCCAAACAAGGGGGGCCCGGTGGCTAAAAGGGGGGGGCCCTGACAACTGGGGGGGCCCTGGCTGCTAAAAAGGGGGCCCTACTACTGGGGGGGCCCTGCTGGCAAAAGGGGGGGCCCCTGACCTACTTTACGGGGGGCCCTGATTACTAGGGGGCGGCTGCTATTTGGGGGCCTGACTACTAGGGGGGCCCGGCTAAAAGGGGGGGCCCGGGCGGGCAAAAGGGGGGGCCCGACTACTGGGGGTTTGGGGGGCCCTGGCTAAGGGGGGGCCCTGGCTACCTACGGGGGGCCCTGGCTAACTACAGGGGGCCCTGGCTAACTAAAAGGGGCCCCCCTTGGCTACCTACAGGGGGGGCCCTGGGGGGGCCCTAACCTATGGGGAGGCCCGGCTACAAAGGGGGCCTGACAACAAGGGGGCCCTGGCTACCTGGGGGGGGCCCCTGACTAAAAGGGGGGGGGTCTGGCTACCACAGGGGGCCTGACGCTAGGGGGGCCTGGCTAAAAGGGGGCCCTTTTCTACCTACATGGGGCCCCCTGACTACCTAGGGGGGGGGCCCACTACAAGGGGGGCCCAGACCTGGGGGCCCCCCTGACACTAAAGGGGGGCCCTGCTACCTAAATACAAAGGGGGGCTCTGACTACCACAAAGCTAAAGGGGGGGGCCTAAAACTTCCGCACACTAAACCCTAAAGGAGGCCCCTAACTACCTGTAACTCCCTAAAGGAGACCCCAAACTCCCGTAAACACCTAAAGGAGACCCCTAACTTTAAAAACCCTAAAGGAGCCCCTAACTGCCTGTATAAACCTAAGGACCCCTAAGGCCTTATACTACCTAAAGGAGGCCCTAACTACCTTAACACTTCAAGGGAACCCCCCAAACTGCCTTATACACCTAAGGGGGCCCAAAAGTCCGTAACAACCTAAAGGGGTCCCAAACGCTTGCAGCCTATATAAAGGGGACCCAACTACCTACACTTACCTAACGGGGGGCAACCACCTACCTATAGGCCAACTAATTGGGACACCAACCCTCCTACAGCCTACCAAATGGGTCCACCCCCTAACTGACCTATCTATTTCCTAACGGGCCCTTTCTTATCTACTGGGGGCTATTTACCTACCCACCGTGGCTAGTACCACCGGCTGCCGGGGGGCGGCCTACCAACTTATCCGCGAGGCATACCTACCTAAAGGGGCCTATTAGTTACCTGGGGCCTCCCCCCACCCCCCAAACCCCCCTTAGATACAAGGCTTGTCCCCCGCTCTCCCACCCCTGGGTAAGTTTTTTAAAAGGGGGGGAATGGGTTTTTTGGGAAAAGAGATTCTTTTTTTGGAAAAAAATTTAGGGGGGTTTTGGGGCCGGGGCAAGGGCATCATGGGGGGTTGGAACGGAGCAAGAGAAAAA
This sequence comes from Phyllomedusa bahiana, assembly GCA_025379985.1. Classification (NCBI taxonomy): domain Eukaryota; kingdom Metazoa; phylum Chordata; class Amphibia; order Anura; family Hylidae; genus Phyllomedusa; species Phyllomedusa bahiana. Next base: position 6,737 of record JAODAL010009401.1, read on the forward strand.
GGGAAAAAACAACCGAGAAAAAACGACTCCCAGCAAGACGTCTCCGGTGAGTCCCTCATTCAGGGGTTATTTTTTTTTAAATTTTAAGTGATGTGACCTGACTGGTGTCTGATCTCTATGTGGTCCTTATGTCGTGTTGTAGGTTATACCTGAGCTGGTGTCTGACCCTTGTGGGCTCTATATGTCGGGGTTGTAGGGTTTTACCTAGCTGGGTCGACCTATGGGTCTCTATAGCGGTGTTTAGGTTAACCTAGCTGGGTCTACCTCTATTGGGGTCTTTATGGGTTTTTAGGTTATACCGAGCTGGTGTCGAAAACCCTATGTGGGTTTTATATGGGGGGGGTTGTAGGTTTTTAACCTAGCGAGTCACCTCTATGTGGTCTCTATATGGTGGGTTGTAGGTTATACCTGACTGGGGTCGACCCTATGTGGTCTCTTAAGGGTGGTAGGTTTTTACCAGCTGGTGTCTGACCCTATGTGGTCTTATTGGGGTTTTAGGGTTTTACCGACGGTGTCTGCCTCTAAGTGGTCTCTAAGGTTGTTGTAGGTTTTTAAACCCGACTGGTTTCTGACCTCTATGGGTTTTTCTATATGGGGGGGGTTGTAGGTAACCTGAGTGTTTCTGACCTCTAATGGTCTCTAATGGTGGTGTTGTAGGTAATACCTGAGGCTTTTTGTCCCTACCTCTATGTGGGGCTCTATATGGGGTGTTGAGGTTTATACCTGAGCTGGTGTCTGACCTCTATGTGGTTCTATAAGGGGTGTTTTAGGTTATACCTGAGCGTTTTCCTACCTCTATGTGGTCTCTATATGGCGGTTTTGTAGGGGGTTAAACCTGAGGGTTTTTGACCTCTAGTGATTTCCATATGGGCCTGTTGTAGGTTTAAACCCGACGTGCTGATCCTATGAGCTGCGGGGGCATCACTGGCTACAGGGGGCATTCACTGGCTGCAGGGGGAATCACTGGCTACAGGGGGGCACATGGCTAAGGGGGATCTTCTGGCTACAGGGGCATCACTGGCCCTTTAGGGGGTACTACCTGGCTAAGGGGGCTATACTGGCACAGGGGGCATATTACATGGCTACCATAGAGTGCTATAGAGGGGATTTGTATGAGATGGGAAATTTGGGAGAGAAGTGCTGAAAAAATTTAGGAGTCTTTAAATATGTGTTTGTAAATTTTAAGTGAAAAGTCGGAGTAGTCGTCATGGCGTCTGGGACAGATGAGAAGAAAAAAAGAGAAAGAGACCAAATCTTCAGAGACGTCCCTGTGAGTACTAGATATAACTTTTCTGTAATCATTTTTTATGTCTGCAGAGCCTTGTACAGCGGGTTTTCCAAAATGATTCACTGAAAAACCGTAAATTGGTTTAGTAAAATGGTTATACCAGTAATGGGCAGTTTTAAATTTTCAATCACTATAGGTGGGAATGTGGTCATGGGGTGGTGGAAAATTCGGTCACTGGTGTTGGTGATAGTGGGCCCTTGGGGTTCTGGGTTTTTTTAGTAGTGTTAGTTGTTTTTTTGGTAAAATGTAGCTTTTTTATAGTTTATATTAGCAATTTTGGGGGAAAGCTTTCTGTATATTTTTTGGCTTTGGGTTATGGTGATGCAAGTGCGCATTGTGGCGCATTATGTTTCCGGGGGGGGGGGGGGGGAAATTCTTCCCTCGCCCTAGTGAAATTTAGCCTAGGAACTGCCCTGACTATGTATGACCCATTCCTGACACTGCCCCCTGTGCCAGCCTCTATAAGAGCTGTGTTACTGACACTTCCTCCCTTTGGCCGCTTCAGAAATGAGAGCTGTGTTACTGACAAACAGCCCCCTGTGCCAGCCCCTCTATAAGACGTGTTAACTACAATGCCCCCTGTGCCGCTCTAAAAAGGAGCTGTGTTACTGACACTTACTGTGCCCCCCCCCGTGCTGGCCTCTATAAGAGCTGTGTACAGGACACTGCCCCCTGTGCCAGCCTCAAGAAAAAGAGCTGTGTTAACTGACAACTGCCCCCCCTGTGCCACAGCCTCTATAGAGCTGTTACTGACACTGAGCCCCCTGTGGCAACACCTCTATAAGAAGCTTGTAACTGACACTGCCCCCGCTGTGGCATCCTCTATAAGATCTGGTTACTGACACTGCCCCCTGTGGCAGCCTCTATAAGAGCTGTGTTTTTCTGACACTGCCCCCTGTGCCATCTCTAAGAGCGATTGTTTAACAAGACACACACGCTTAACACTCGCCCCGCCCCCTGTGGCAAGACCTCTATAAGAGCTGTTAAACTCGTACTAAACTCCCACTGCGCACACTGCCTTAACCCTGTGCCAGTCTCTGTGAAGACTGTTACTGACGACTGCCCTCTGTTGCTTAGCCTCTATAAGAGCTGTTTACTCTACTGTCAACTGCCCTCTGTGGCCAAGCCTCTATAAGAGCTGTAACCGACAACTGCCCCCTGTGGCAAGCCCTCTAAAAGACTGTGTTACTGACACACTGCCACCCTGTGCAGTCCCTCTATAAGCGCTGTTACTACTAGACCGACTGCCCCCTGTGGCAGCCCTCTATAAAAGACTTGTGTTACTGACAACTTTGCTCAGTACCCTGTGCCAGCCTCTATAAGAGCTGTTACTGTCACCTGCGCCCCCCATGTGGCGCCTCTATAAAGAGCTGTTACTGACACTTCTGCCCATCCCTGTGGCAGCCTCATAAGAAGCTGTTACTGACACTGCCCCCTGTGGCAGCCTCTATAAGAGCTGTGTGACTGACACTGCCCCCTGTGCACTCTATAAGAGCTGTTACTGCCACTGCCCCCAGTGCCAGCCTCTATAAGACTGTTACTGGACAACTGCCCTCTGTCCAGCCTTCTATAAGAGCTGTGTTACTGAACACTGCCGCCGTGCCAAGCCTCTATAAGAGCTGTTACAGAACTGCCCGCCTCACCCTTGTGCCAGCCACCTAAAAGAGCTGTGTACCGACACTGCCCCGAGCCAATGCCTCTAAAAGAGCTGTGCTTTTACTACTGACACAGCCAGGTTGATGATCCCAGTGCCAGCCTCTATAAGAGCTGTTACTGCCACTGCCCCCTGTGCAAGACTCTATAATAGCTGTGTTACTGACACTGCCCCCCTGTGCCAGTCTCTATAAGAGCTGTTACTGACAATGGCACCCAGTGCCAGCCCTCTATAAGATGCTGTGGTTTTACTGACACGGAACTCGCCACCTGTGCAATCTCTAATAGAGAGCTGTTTTCTGACAATGCCCCACCCGCCCCTGTGCCAGCCTCTATAAGAGCTGTTACTGACACTGCCCCCTGTGCCGCTCTCTATAAGAGCTGTTACTGACACTGCCCCCTGTGCCAGCCTCTATAAGAGCTGTGTTACTGACACTGCCCCCTGTGCCAGTCTCTATAAGAGCTGTGTTACTGACACTGCCCCCTGTGCCAGCCTCTATAAGAGCTGTGTTACTGACACTCCCCCCGGTCGCCAGTCCTCTATAAAGAGCCTGTTTACGACATTGCCGCCCCCAGGCTAGCCTCTATAAGAGCTGTTACTGACACTGCCTCTTGTGCTGGTCTCTATAAGAGCTGTTACTGACACTGCCCCCTGTGACAGCCTCTATAAGAGCGTGTGGTTATCCTGACACTGCCCCCACCCCCTGTGCCAGACTCTATAAAGCGCTCGTTACTGACATCTGCCCGCCTCGTGGCAGCCCTATAAGAGCTGTTACTGACACTGCCCCCTGTGCTGGTCTCTATAAGAGCTGTTACTGACACTGCCCCCTGTGCTGGTCTCTATAAGAGCTGTTACTGACACTGCCCCCTGTGCCAGCCTCTATAAGAGCTGTTACTGACAACTCTGCCCCCCCTGTGCCAATCCTATTATCGAGCTGTTACTGACACTGCCCCCTGTGCTGGTCTCTATAAGAGCTGTTACTGACACTGCCCCCTGTGCCAGCCTCTATAAGAGCTGTGTTACTGACACTGCCCCCTGTGCCAGTCTCTATAAGAGCTGTTACTGACACTGCCCCCTGTGCCAGCCTCTATAAGAGCTGTTACTGACACTGCCCCCTGTGCCAGCCTCTATAAGAGCTGTGTTACTTAGCAAACTCACGGAAGCCCCCCTGTGCAAGCCACTCTAAGAGCTGTGTTTAACCTGTGATCTGACAACCAGCCCCAGTTGCCAGTCACTCAAAAAAATACTAGCGCAGTACTGACATAACAAACTAGCCCCCAATGAGCCACAATCCTCTATAATAGCATTGTTACTGACAATGCCACCTGTCCCACTCATACCCCTGTGCCAGTCTCTATAAGAGCTGTGTTACTGACACTGCCCCCTGTGCTGGCCTCTATAAGAGCTGTGTTACTGCACACCTGCCGCCCCTGTGGCCAACTGCCCAGACTGCCCCCTGTGCCAGCCTCTATAAGAGCTGTGTTACTGACAACTCTAGCCACCCCTGTTCCAGCCTCTATAGACAGCTTGTTACTGTCACGCCCTCCCCGTGCTGTCTCATTAAGAGCCTGGTGTTTACTGAAGCTTTGCCTCGCCCCCCCTTTGCTGGGTCTCAATAAGAGCTGTGTTACAAACACTATGCCCGCCCCCCCTGTGCCAGTCTCTATAAGAGCTTTTACTTCGACACTGGCCGTCCCTGTGCCAAGTCACCTATAAGAGCTGTTACTATCACTCTAACACTTGCCATCCCCTGTGGCAGCCCTCTATAAATGAGCTGTTGACTATTATCTGACACACAGCTCTATTACTTTGCCCCCTGTGCCGGTCTCCATAAGAGCTGTGTTACTGACACTGACCCCTGTGCCAGTCTCTATAAGAGCTGTTACTAAACACTCTAGTCCCCCCTGTGGCAAGCCTCTATAAGAGGTTACTGACAACAGATGCCCCAACTGACACTGCCGGCCCCCGCCCGCCACGAGCCCCCTGTGGCCAGTCTCTATAAAGACGCTGTTACTGACACATGTCCCTCCCCCCTGTGGCAGCTCTCTATAAGAGCCTGTATACTGACACAACTGCCCCTCACGCCCCCTGTGCTAGCGATTCTCTATAACAGAGCTGTGTTACTGACACTACCCCCTGTGCTGGTCTCTATAAGAGCTGTGTTACTGACACTGCCCCCTGTGCCAGTCCACTAATAAGAGTCTGTTACTGACCTTGCCGCCCCCCTGACCAGTCCTCTATAAAACTGTGTTACTGACACTCCGCCCCCTGTGCCAGCCCTCTATAGAGCTGTGGTTAATCTGACACTCGCCGGCCCTGTGCCAGTCTCTATAAGATGCTGTGTTACTACTAGACTACTCGCCCCCTGTGCCACAGAGCCCTCTATAAGAGCAGTGTTACTGACACTGCCAACTGCCCCCTGGTGATGAGGTCTCTATAATGAAACTGTGTTACTGACACTGGCCCCCTGGTGCTGTACTCTATAGAGTGTGTTAACTGACAACTGCCCCCCCGGTGCCAGCCTCCATAGAGATGTTACATACACTGCCCCCCTGTAGCAGTCATCTATAAGAGCTGTTACTCGAGACAGACTGCCGCACTTGTGGCCAGTCTCTATAATAATAGCTTTTACTGACACTTCGCGCCCCTGTGCCCAGCCTCTATAGAGAGCGGTGGGTTACTGACACAGCGTGCCCCCTGTGCCTAGGTCTCTATAAAGCGTGATGTTAACTGACACTTGCCCCCTGTGCCAGTCCTCTAATAAAGAGACAGTGTTACAGACACTGCCTTCCCTGTGCTGGCTTTATAAGTAGCTGTTTTACTGACATTTGACACACTTGCCCCCCTGTGCTCATGCCCACTATAAGCTCTGTGTATACGTGACACACGCCGCACACTCGCCGCCCTCCCCCCTTGGCCATGTCTCTATAAGAGCTGATACTGACACTGCCCCCTGTGCCGGACTCTATAAGAGCTGTTTGACTGACACACCCCCCTGAGCCAGACTCTATAAGACTGTTTTACTACTTACTGACACTGCCCCCTGGTCCGCGCTCTCTATAAGAGCTGTGTTACTGACACTGCCCCCTGTGCCAGATGCCATCTCTAAATAGCTGTGTTACGTGACAACAGCCGGCCTCCCTGTGCCAGTCCTTAATAAGGAAACTGTGTTACTGACACTGCCCCCTGTGCCAGTCTCTATAAGAGCTGTGTTACTGACACTGCCCCCTGTGCGAGCCTCTATAAGAGCTGTTACTGACACTGCCCCCTGTGCCAGTCTCTATAAGAGCTGTGTTACTGACACTGCCCCCCTGTGCCCGCTCTCTATAAGAACTAGATGTTACTATCTGACACTTGACCCCTGTGCCAGTCTCTCTATAAGTCTGTGTTAGCTGAACTGCCCCCCTGTGCTGGTCTCGTATAAGAGCGTGGTTCTACTGACACTGCCCCCCTTGTGCCAGTGTCTATATTAGAGCTGTGTTACTGACACCTGCCTCCCCTGTTCTAGCCTTCTATACTAAGAGCTGTTACAGAATACTGCCGCCCCCACCTGTGCTGGTCTCTATAAGAGCTGTGTTACTGACACTGCCCCCTGTGCCAGCCTCTATAAGAGCTGTTACTGACAGTCTGCCCCCAGTGCCAGTCTCTATAAGAGCTGTTTTTACTGACTACTAGCCGGGAGGCCCCCTTGTGCCAGTCTCTATAAAAGAGGCCCTGTTACGACAACCCTGCCATCCCCTGTTGCAGCCTCTATACGAGCTGTGTTAACTGACACCACTGCCCCCCTATCCAGCCTCTATAAGAGCTGTTATTGACACTCCGCCTCCCCTGTGCCAGTCTCTATTAAAGCTGTGTTTACTGAACAAACTGCCCCCGTGCCAAGCCTCTATAATTCGCCTGTTACTGACACTCCCTGCCCCTAGCCCCCCTGTGCCCAGTCACTAAAAAGACTGTGTTACTACTCCTGCCCCCTGTGGTAACACCTCTATAAGAGCTGTTACTGACACTGCCCCCCCTGTGCAGGCCCCTCTGATAAGAGCTGTTACTGACACTGCCCCCTGTGCCAGTCTCTATAATAGCTGTTACTGACAGTGCCCCCTGTGGCAGCCTCTGTAATAGCTGTTACTGACATTGCCCCCTGTGCCAGCCTCTATAAGAGCTGTTACTGACACTGCCTCCTGTGCGCATCTTATAATAGTGCTGATAACTGAGCACTGCCGCCCTTGTGCCAGCCTCTATAAAGAGCTGTTACTGACACTCTGAGCCCCATCTGACACTGCCCCCTGTGCCAGCCTCTATAAGAGCTGTGTTACTGACACTGCCCCCTGTGCCAGCCTCTATAAGAGCTGTGTTACTGACACTGCCCCCTGTGCCAGCCTCTATAAGAGCTGTGTTACTGACACTGCCCCCTGTGCCAGCCTCTATAAGAGCTGTTACTGACACTGCCCCCTGTGCCAGCCACTATAAGAGCTGTTACTGACACTGCCCCCTGTGTCCAGTTCTTTATAATGCTGTTACTGGACCACTCGAGCCCCCCCTGTGCCAGCCTCTATAAGAAGCTGTTACTGACACAGACCCCCTTGTCCAAGCCTCCATAAGAGCTGGTTTACGTATCACTGCATAATCCTTGTGGCCACTTTACTAGCAAGAGCAGTGTTACTGCCACTGCCGTCCCTGTGCCAGCCTCTATAAGAGCTGGGTTACGTTGACAACACTGTACTGGCCACTGCCCCCTGTGCCCCGGCACTCAATAAGAGCTGTTACTGACACTGCCCCCTGTGCCAGTCTCTATAAGAGCTGTGTTACTGACACTGCCCCCTGTGCCAGCCTCCATAAGAGCTGTGTTACTGACACTGCCCCCTGTTGGCCAAGCCTCTATAAACTGTTTATATGACACTACAGCCCCCCTGGGCCAGCCTCCATAAGAGCTGTGTTACTGACACTGCCCCCTGTGCCAGCCTCTATAAGAGCTGTTACTGACACTGCCCCCTGTGGCAGCCTCTATAAGAGCTGTTACTGACACTGCCTCCCTGTTGCACAGTCTCCTATAAGAGGTGTGTTCTGACACTCCTGCCACCCCTGTGCCACCAGCCACTATAAGGCTGTTACTGACACAGCCACACTGTGCCAGCTCTATAAAGGTAGCTGTTACTGACACGCCGGCCCCGACCTCTGGTGGCACGCCTCTATAAAGAGGCCTTGTAACTGACACTGCTGCCCGCCCCTGTGGCAGCCTCTTATAAGAGGCTGTTATACTTGATACTTGCCGCCCTGGGCAGGCCTCTAATAATAAGCAGTTTACTGACACTAACTAGCCACGACCCTGTGGCCAGCCTCTATATAAGTTGCTGTTACTGACAGCTCTCGCCCTTCCATGTGGCATGCCTCATACAGAGCATTACTGACACTAGCCCCCTGGAGAAGCCTCTATAAGCAGGCTGTTACTGAACAACCTGCCCCCTTTGGCGCCTCAATTACAGAGCTGTACTGACACTCGCCCCCCTGTGGCATCCACTATAAGAGCTGTTACTGGACACTGCCCGGCCCTGTGCCCCCTCTATAAGAGCTGTTTACTGACACCCCTGCAACTTACTGCCCCCTGTGCCAGTCTCTATAAGAGCTGTGTTACTGACACTGCCCCCTGTGCCAGTCTCTATAAGAGCTGTGTTACTGACACTGCCCCCTGTGCTGGTCTCTATAAGAGCTGTTACTGACACTGCCCCCTGTGCCAGCCTCTATAAGAGCTGTTACTGACACTCACTGCCACCCTGTGCAGCCCTCTATTAATAGCTGTTACTGACTCGGCCCCCTGTGCCTGCCTCTATAAGAGCTGTTACTGACACGGCCCCCTGTGCCAGTCTATATAAGAGCTGTTACTGACACTGCCCCCTGTGCCAGCCTCTATAAGAGCTGTGTTACAGACAACATTTGTGCCCCCTTGCAGCCTCTATAAGAGCTGTTACGACACTGCCACTAGCCCCCTGTGGCACGCCTCTATAAGACTGTTTTACTGACACACGCCGCCCTGTGCCAGGGTTTTTTTTTTTTTCTCTATAATCAGCAGTTTTACTGACACTGCCCCCCCTGTGGCCAGTCTCTATAAAGCTGTTTTACTGACATACAGCCCCCTGTCCAAGTCTCTATAGAGACTGTGTTTACTGACACTACGCCTCCTGTGCGGGTCTCTAAAATACTTATTGACTGACACTGCCCCCTGTGCCAGCCTCTATAAGAGCTGTTACTGACACTGACACCCCCCTGTGGCAGCCTCTATAAGAGCTGTGTTACTGACACACGCCATGCCACGCCCCAACCCCTGAGCCCAGCCTCTATAAGAGCCCTGTGTATAAACTGACACTGCCCCCTGTGCCAGTCTCTCTAAGAGCTGTGTTACTGACACTGCCCCCTGTGCCAGGTCCGTATAATACTGTTACTGACACTGCCCCTTGCCAGCCTCTATAAAGACTGTTTACAACAGACACTGCCACCCTGTTGGCAGCCTCTATAAGCGCTGTTACTACTGACACACTCAGCCCCCCTGTGGCAGCCCTATAGAGCAGGTTACTGACACTCCCCCCTGTGGCAGTCCTTTTGTTATTTATAAGAGCTGTTACTGGACACTATGCACCCCCTGTGCCAGCCTCTATCAGAGCTGTGTTACTGACACCTGTGCCCCCCTGTGGCAGCCTCTATACGAGCTGTTACTGACACTGCCCCCTGTGGCAGCCTCTATAAGTGCTGTGTTACTGACACTGCCCCCTGTGGCAGCCTCTATAATAGCTGTGACTGACACTGCCCCCTGTGCCGGCCTCTATAAGAGCTGTTACTGACACTGCCCCCTGTGGCAGCCTCTTATAATAGCGGTTACACGACAAACTGCCCCAACCCCTGTGCAGATCTCTATAGAGCTTTTAACTGACACTGCCCCCTGTGGCAGCCTCTATAAGAGCTGTTACTGACACTGCCCCCTGTCCAGCCAACTAAAATAGCTGTTACTACAGACACTGATTGAACCAACGCACTGCCGTACACGCCCACACTCCCGCCCCCTGGTGACATAGCCCTCATATAACAGCTGCAGGGCAGCAGATAATCCCGCGCCCCGGACACGCGGTCGCTGACTATCACAAGCCGGAGCCGCTACAGACAAAGCAGCACGCGGCTGGACTGTAAACCACCAGCAGCACCCCCCCCATCCGCCGCCGTACACCATAACACTGCCAGAACGGAATGGTTGCGGCCCGTGCGTGGCGCCCAACCTACCCCTCAACAGTCCCCCGCCTTTCCGGCGATGACGTAGAGGCGCCAGCCAATGGCGCGGATTTGTGAATGAGTTGGCCCCGCCCCGGGAGGCCGCGCACAGCGCCCCTGGCGGCCGGCCCGCGCTGACAGCGGTTTGAATGTGTGAGGCAGGGGTGGGCGGGGCGCAGGTCACATGGCGGGGGCGGGGCCGCCGGAGCCGCCGTCACTAACAGCCATCTCTCTCTCCCCCTTTTGTGCCGACAGCGCCTCGCACTTCCTCTTGAGGATACCGTCCTGTCTCGACGACATTCCTGCGGCCCGTGGGAGCAGGTAGGGGCGGATCGGGGGGAGCCGCTGGGCCCTGTCCCCCATCCTCTCCGGTGACAGTAATCGGTCAGTGGCCGGCTCCAGTGTTGGCCTGCAGCAGTGGCCGCCTTCCCTACGTTACATTACCGGCCGCCCCATAAAGATGTGTAAACGCTGCGCTAGAGCCTCGCCCCTGAGCGCTTCCTCCCGCTCCGCTGCCTCCCCGGGGGACGTGTCTCTGCCCCTCACCATGTCCAAGATGCCGGACAAGAAGAAGAGCTGCTTCCAGATCACCAGCGTGACCACGGCGCAGGCGGCCAGCAGCATCACCGAGGACACGGAGAGCCTGGACGACCCCGACGAGTCCCGCACCGAGGACGTCTCGTCCGAGATCTTCGATGTGTCCCGGGCCACGGACTACGGGCCCGAGGACGTGGTGGAGCGCAGCTCGTCCGAGGAGACGCTCAACAACGTGGGCGACCCCGACACCCCGGGCACCGTGTCCCCCAACGTACAGCAGCAGCAGCCGGAGGCCCCGCGGCTCCCCGCCACTGCCGCCTGCAGCTCCCGCTTCCGAGTCATCAAGCTCGACCACGGCTCCGGAGAGCCTTACCGGCGCGGCCGCTGGACCTGCACGGAGTACTACGACCGCGACTCAGACAGCATCACCCGGACTGCCGAGTCCCTCCGCCACCACGAGCACGGCGCCGCCGAGCGGGACAGCGGCCTGGGCCACACCGGCGGCTCCGTGCACCTAGGCCCGCCGGAACTCCCCTGGCGGACTCGTCCCATCTGCTGAGTGGTGGAATGTAGGGTGGTGTGGGAGCATAATAGAGACGCAGAGGCCGGCCCATAGGGGGAGCCGTGTACCCCCCGCCGCCGCTCATGGGCCCCAACGGCCCGCAGTTCCCCTTCATCGGGGCCGGTCATCTGCAGGCGCTCCATGCCAAGCAGGCTGGGGACAGCCAGCTGTCAAACCTTCCGGCCGGGGGGCCCCATGCCAGTGTGTCGGCCGCCCCTGCTGGCACCATGCCAATGGCTCCTTCGACTTTTGTCCAGTCCCCATTGAGTAGCCATACTTCTGTCAGCAGGAGTAACAGCTTGATCCCCAGCGTTGGGCTCCCACCTGTACATAGCAGCCTGCCCCAGGCCGCCGGGAGCCTGGCGGGGCACGTGGAGGACCGCAGGAAGTCGGAGCCCCTACCTCAGCCGCCAATCCCCCTGATTTCTGAGAAGTCTTTTGGGAAAGTTCCTCTCACGGACCCTCTAACAAACCCTCTTCACTTGCCCGTATTTGGTTTACCCCTCGCTGTTGATGGTGAGGATGACAGGTATGGAGCTTTCACCTTATTTCTGCTGTGCGTGCCTTTCTTTCCAGGACCTCAGGAGGATGCCCTTCCAGCTCCGCTGCCATGACTCCTGCCTCAGGATGACCTAGTGCCGGCTCATGGGGCACCACGCTCGCCAACGTTCCTCAGGCCGGCTGGTGTTTGTCTGGGAGGAATGGCTGGAGGACCACTTGAGTACATCCTCCTCCAGCTTCTTCTGCCCATGTGGGAGGATGGCGGCGGCTAACTGGCTGATGTATGTGGTGGTTCTTCAGGTAACATGGCCAGATCTGGGCAGGAGGCGCAGAGTCGGGGATGGCTCCTGTCCTCCACTCTGTACAGGGAGCCTCGCTAGCTATTCAGAGTGATTGTAATGAAGTTTGACACAGTCATACCTTTTATCTAGAAGAAACATGAGGAAGTCATAGTGTTGGAAGTGACCACCATTAGTGCCAAGTAAAGTCCACCGTCCTGGTGATCCCACTTCTGCTAGCGGTGGGGTCTACTGGGGTGTTACTGTCCAATATGAACCTGTATATAGTTCAAGGATGTCTATTGTCAGTATATATGCAGACACAGTAGATCTAGATGAAGGCCACCGTCCAGGTCACCAGGTGATCGCTCTTCTGGCAGTGGCGGGGTCTACTGGGGCATCCACATTTATTGTTACTGGCCAATATGAACCAGTATATACCGTAGTTCAAGGATGTCTATTGTCATATGCAGACACAGTAGATCTAGATGAAGGCCACCGTCCAGGTCACCAGGTGATCCCGCTTCTGGCAGTGGTGGGGGTCTACTGGGATGTCCAAATTCGTTGTGTGTGATTGTCCACTATGAACCAGTATATAGTTCAAGGATGTCTATTGTCAGTATATATGCAGACACAGTAGATCTAGATGAAGGCCACCGTCCTAGTCACCAGGTGATCGCTCTTCTGGCAGTGGCGGGGTCTACTGGGGCGTCCACATTCATTGTTACTGGCCAATGTGAATCAGTACATAGTTCAGCAATGTGTAATTGTCAGCATATATGTAGACACAATAGATCTAGAGTCAGGGATGGCTCCTGTCCTTCACTCAGCACAGGGAGCCTCACTCACTATTCAAAGTGATTGTAATGGAATCTGACACAGTCATACCTTTTCTCTAGAAGGAACATGAGGCAGTCCTAGTGGTTGGAAGTGGCCACCATCCTAGTCACTAGGTGATTCCGCTTCTGCTAGTACTGGGGCGTCCACATTCGTTGTGTGTTACTGGCCAATGTGAATCAGTATATAGTTCAAGGATGCCTGTTATCGGTATATATGCAGACACAATACAGCTAGATCAGGGGTGGCAAACTGTGGCCCTCCAGCTGTTGGGAAACTACAACTCCCATCATGCATTTGTATAGTCTATAACAGTGGGCATGATGGGAGTTGGTTTTCCAACAGCTGGAGGGCCGCAGTGTGACACAGGTGATCTAGATGAAGGCCACCATCACTAGGTGATCCCCCTTCTGGCAGTGGTGGGGTCTACTGTGCCACCCACATTCATTGTGTTACTGTCCCCTATGAACCAGTACATAGTTCAAGGATGTCTATTGTCCGTATATATAGAGACACAATAGATCTAGATGAAGGCCACCATCCTAATCACCAGGTGATCCTGCTTCTGGCATGGTGGGGTCTACTGGGGCGTCCACATTCATTGTGTGTGACTGTCCCCTATGAACCAGTACATAGTTCAAGGATGCCTATTGTCCGTATATATAGAGACACAATAGATCTAGATGAAGGCCACCATCCTAATCACCAGGTGATCCTGCTTCTGGCATGGTGGGGTCTACTGGGGCGTCCACATTCATTGTGTGTGACTGTCCCCTATGAACCAGTACATAGTTCAAGGATGTCTGTTATCCGTATATACTGGGAAGTGGTAACATGGAGACACTGTAGGTGAAGGCCACCATTCTAGTCAGTAGGAGTTCCTGCTTCTGGCAGTGGTGGTGTGTACTGTGCTCTCCACATTTAGTGTGTTACTGCCTAATATCCACTAGTATATAGTACATGGGCGTCTGTTTTCAATCTATATGGAGACCCAATAGATGAAGGCACCATCCTAGTCGGGTGATCCCACTTCTGGCAGTGGTGTTGTGTGCTGGCACGTCTATGTTCAGTGTGTCTGTGTGTTGCCGTCCAATATAAGCCAGTATATAGTTCAATAAGGTGTATGTACTGGGAAGTGGTAACCTGGAGACCCAATAAATATGAACACCTACTGACCAGGGCACCGGGCAGCTGGGCTACACTTCGTGCAGACATGACTACTAATGGCGGAGGCTACCAACCCTTGCTGCTATTTCCTCATATTTATAGTAGACCAGGGATTGACTGTCAAATTGCATTAAATGACGTGGTTGACTTTAAAAGTTATGAGAGAGCTTTGGGGCTCATTGCAAGTGAGACAACCTGCATGTGATCATGAGCCTTAAAGGGGTTGTCCACTCTACGCAAAATGAAATGAGGTACTGGTGGCCAACAAATAAAACTACCCACCGTCTTCGCCTCTTTCTGTGGTAGCTCTTCCCAATCTTCTGCTTCCTCTTACAAACAGGGCATTGATGGCTGCAGCAGTGTTTGGCGCTGTTTTGCTTCTGAAGCTTGATATAAGGGAGTAGCATGCGACCCCTGCAGCCGCCAATGTCCCATTTGTAAGCGGAGAGAAAGGACTTAGAGTTGCTGCTGAAATAGTGGTACGGTGGGTATAGGTTGTGTGTTTTTTTTTTTTTTTTTTGTTTTTTTTTGTTTTTTTTCCCCCCACCAGTGCCTGTTCATTTTATCTGTGGATAAACTGTACAACCTCTTTGTAGGGAACTTGCCTAGAGGAATTAGACCCTCAAAACCTCGGAGGATTTGAGCCTTCAAAGAAGTTTTCTTTAAAGTTCAATATACATAATGCAAAGAGTGGGCCAAGGGAAGGATAGATATAGATGGCACTGAATTACGGAGCGTGTGTTGTGGTAAATGGGTGCTGTATGCTGAGCCATTGGAGCATAAGGGGCTGCTCCTACAATCATCAGTGGCCCCTGGGGCAGGCTAGTAATTGGACTGTGTTGGTGAGGTCTTCCAGTGAGCAGTCTGTCCAGGTGTAGAATATTTTCTGTCTCGGACCATCCTTTGGGACGTGTTCATATCTCTACTGATGCCCTCTGGCACTGTTGATGCAGCTGATGTTTTGCTGGCAGTGTATGAGGTATTTGTTCAGCTCTATTCTAGCACCTTATGTGCTTGTGAGAGTAATCGTGATCATGGCACAGGTAGGTAGGTGGCATGGTTGGTGGCATGTCGTCTTGTGCTGGGTATATAAAGACTGTTGAATTTGATGCAGGTTAAATGGGTTTCTTGGTCTTTGTATGTTCTGTCATATCACTGGAACATGTTAAAAGAAAAAAAAGCCGTATTTACTGGCTTCTACTAAGCTACAGTAGAAACCAAGTCTGTAGCTATAGCAACCACTGCTGGCAGCCTATCAGGAGAGATCAAACAGGTCTGTAGCTATAGCGACCTGAGGAATCTGTTGCAGCCCATGCAAGAGGGAATATCTAGGAATAGGTAGGACACCATTAATGGACACACATTGCAGCGTTACTTTGTTTTTGCAAGATCTTTGACATAAAAAGCAATCGTAGTGAGACAACCCTTTTAATACGTGAAATAGTTTTATAAAGTTAAAGAAGCACTCTGTTGAGATGTTGGTCACATGACGATGCTCTGACTACACACTGGCTACATGAGTTTCTACTCTGACCCACATTGGCTCCTCCAATGAGCCGAACTACAATCTCCAGCGAGGCTGTGGAGTCAGTAAGTCAAAGCTCCGACTCCTTCATACACGGCGCATGTTTAAGTGGTAACATCCGGCTGTTTACAATAATCAAGCTATTTAGGTAGAACAGACAGACAAGCAAAAGGGTAACAATGTTTTGAACTTTTGACTTTCAGGATCCATATCTCATCATTCACTAAGGCTTTGAACGTGAGGCTATCATCATTTTATAGACAATTGTCTTCGCCATCTCATACATAAATTTGAGTATTTAGCATCTGCTTAGTTCTGCAGATTCTTGTCATGTAACTGCATTGTTACTGTTTTGCTCCTAAAAAATCAAATTATTATTTTGTAAGTATTTGGTAAATCCATCTTTGGCTTTCAGCACTGGCTGAATCCTGGGCTCTCGATCAGATTCAAGCATGTCTTGAGCTAAATCTGATCCCAGGTCTCTTCTACATGTTTCCAATGTTGATGCACACTGGTGCGAATACAGTTCCCCCCCCCCCCCCACCCCCCTTTTCAATTCTACCCACAATTGTTTGATTGGGTTGAGGTCTGGGGACTGTGGAGGCCAATCCAGAAACTCTACTTCATTATTGTCGAACCATTTCTTCTCCAAACTCGACGTCTGCTTCAGGTCGTTGTCCTGTTGGAACACTGTTGTCCTTTTCATACCCATTGTACTCGAGTGTATGAATCATCTTGTAGGATACTCACATATAGCTCAGCATTGCTATCACCATTAATCCTGGTCAAGTATCCAACATATTAAGCTGTGAAACATCCCCATATCATCAGGCTTCCTCCACCGAACTTGACTATTCCTTCACTTTCTCAATCTGTTAGCTTCTTTTTCCCTTGTTTCCAATCTTCCATTTTTCGTACTTTTTTTGTAAACTCTTTGCCAATGCTTCCTATGAGGAGATTGAAGTCGAGGCTTCTTCACCTAGTTTCGGGCCATCATTCCAGACCTATGTAATGCGTATTGCATGATGCTTGCATGGACAACTGTGATCTCACGTTTATTAAGCCTATGAGCCTCCTCCACTGCCGTGTGTCGCATCAGAACTGATAGACCTTGTAATTAGCCAACTTCTTGCCTCTGATATTTTGCCTGGACGTCACCTCTTGGCTTCTGAATAGATGGATGGACTTCATTTCATGTTCTTCCAGCTGTTGTGGCCTCACATGATGCAGTTTGTCAATTTTCTTGGCCGGGAGATGCAATCAATGAGCTGGATGAGGCTGCTTCTCTTTTCTTAGTAAATTTTTGTAGATGCTCCTCGATTAGAACCAGTGACCTTTTACTTGGGGATCAGCCTAATAACACACTGAGCTATTAGGGAATGTGAGGAGAGGTTGTAATTTATAGTAACAAGAAGAAAAAGATTGTCCCACCAACAGGAGCAAAACGGTAACAATGCAGTTACATGACAAGAATCTGCAGAACTGAGCAGATGCTAAATAGTTGCAGGTCAAACTTAGTCATGAGATCGCCAAGATAATTTTCTATGAAATGATGGTAGCCGCACATTCAAAGCTGCAGTGAGATGGAGCCTGAAAGTCACAAGTTCCAAACATTGTTACCTTTTTGCTTGTCAGTGTAAAATATATTCGGTACAACTTAAATTGTAACTATGCAAAATGCTGCAGTAAGTGGGGGAACAATGTTTTCAACGACACTGTACTGAATAACAGTTGGTGAGTCTGGTATCACCTCCATCAAATTCTCCTTTATAGACCACCTCAAATCTGAACTGGTTATTTCCAGGCTATAAATTTAAGGGTATAAAAGAATTGCCTCAGGCACAGTCAGTTTTGATGAATGATTGAATTATTTGACAACAAGTTAAAAATGCTACTAAAATCTGGTAGTCAATCTGTTTGTTATGGGAGCGGAATCTTTTTCCTCTGCGGTAACGTTTTGCCTGCTCCATGTCATCCAAATACTTCTAAAAATTTCACTCCTCATCTGATGAGGCTGAAGATATGGTAGCAGTAACACTGGCAAGACCCAATTCCTCTTGCTCTTGTCACTGCATTGAACTGGAACAATTTATTATATATTTTGGGAGTCGGTCCAATTTTTTCCGCCATTTCAAATATTTAAATAAAGTGGAGTGTAAGGGCTTGTTCACACGGAGTTTACGCTCCGTGTTACAAGCGCTTTAGGGATCTGTTTTGGGATGCAATTCTTTTCAAGACGGAGTGCAGCTACACTATTGAAACACGCAGCGATGATCCCTCATGTGAACGCCGCTCCGTGTTCGGCATAGACAGCAGTGATAATCTCACTGCTAATTGTTAGATCCGTCTTGGGGACCGACAGAGCGGACCCCAAGACGGATCCTTAAAGCGCTTGTAACACAGAGTGTAAACTCCATGTGAACAAGCCCTTAGACTCCACTTTATCTAAGTATTTGAAATGACTTCTGGGAAAAGAGCTGCAACTCTTGAGCGCTACAGATTGTAGATTTTCTTTCTTTTTACACCCTGTGTGCTACAATTATGGCAGCTTTGTAGGTGAATGAGGTTGCTGTTGCTTGTGTGTCCTCGTTTTGTTCTTTTCCCTCCTCTGTTCTGTACCTTTTTTCCATGGAACAATCTGTCTTTTATGTGGTCTTCACAAGTAAGGCGCCAGAGATGCAAAAAACGCATCTGTGATGCCATCAAGTTTTGTAGGAGAATTTTCTAATCCCAGCTAAACCTTATAAGTGACCTTGGGTCTTTTTCAATGCAGTAAATTGGCATCACTCTTCATATACACGATTATCTGCGTGTCGTTGTGTGCTGCTTCAGGCCATACCTTGCTGGCACAGCTGATGTGTCGTTTTAGTGACACTTGGAGTGGGAGCTTCCTGCGGTGACTAGATTGTAAGCTCCATTGGGGCAGGCAGTGATGTGAATGTCTATCTGCTGGAGCTCCGAGAACTTTGCTGGCTCTATATGAATAAAGCATGACAGTAAGTTTTCATATTTTTAACCTGTTTGTGTATAGAATTATTATGGCACCCAAATACTACAGTGACAGTATATTTTGCTATCCGTGTTGCTTGGTTCCCCATTGTTATAACTTGTAATTGTAGATGAGTGCTAGGTATGTATTATTATACATCACTTCTAGTGTGAGGTAAAAATCTTGTTGTTTTTGAAAATTTCACCTCATTTTCACCTCTTATGATGCTGTGGCATGCTGGAAATTATCGTTCCACAGCTACTATCTGCTGTGGAACATGGAACTACAAGTGCCAGCATGCCCCATAAGTCTCCGTTTGTAACTAGGGGACGGGTGTAAGTTGAAACGGTGTAAGTCAGGGACTGCCTGTATATATTTGGATACCTTGAAAGCTACCACCAATGGATGCAAAAAATGTAATGGCAATGTGGCCTAAACAGAGGGGTCCTACACATCACATGAGAATTCATTGGCATAAACCCTTCACATTAGTCCTGCAGACAACATTTAAACAACATTTAAGGGTTGCAATCTGCCCTTCAAGTCTTCTTGAGAGAACTGTACTCCTCTTGGTCTGAGATTTCGGTCAGAACCTCAGTTGCTGAGGTCCCGTTAAATGGTGGATGTGACCAACCTCTGACACACAATTGCTTATAGCAGGGCCTATTGGGTTTCTGTTGCAGTGTCCGTGTCCTTTTAACATAAATATAGCGCAGCGTGCCTTTTTCTTTTCTTTTTTTTTCCCCAATTGGTAATTTAAGGAATCTGCAATGGAGGTACAGAATGTAACACCAACGGAGATGTGAACAGCCCCTTACTGGTTACTATATGACCAATTGTGTAACCTGGACTCCGGATAAACTAAAGCAGTCTTCCCCGTCTACACATCTCACATTGGAAATTAAGAATAATGGATTCCAAGCACTTATATTATTCATATTACCAAGCCAATGCTCTTTAACCGGCCAATTTGGACATTGTCTAAGACCCTGCTCACACTGGCATCTTGGCTCCTACCTGTCAAGTTCTCCTGTTCTGTCCTAGAATAGTGCGTCCTCTAAACTAAAGCCATGACGCCAGTGTGAAAGGAGCTTATTTTGTCTTGAGTGATATGTTCTTGGCTCTGGTGTAAAGACTGTTCACTTCAATGAATAGGCGGGCGTTCCAGTAATCATGTAGCAGAAATTGATTACTTTCTTTAATAAAGGTAGGCACATGCAAAACTTGCTGTATTTCCTGTCCATGGTATGAGGGCTCCTGGCATCCAACATGCATGGTAAGGTCCAGGGGCACTGGAGGAAATGTGAGTGCTAGCGGATACTACTATTCTTCCCATAATAGAACTCTTAAAGGGTCTATTTAATAATAATAATAATAATCTTTATTTCTATAGCGCCAACATATTCCGCAGCACTTTACAAATTCAAGGGTAAACATAGTCATTACACATTAAAAGTACTTACAGATGAGACACAAGGTGTGAGGGCCCTGCTCGTGAGAGCTTACAATCTATTAGGGTGTATGGGTGAAACATACGGTAAGAAGTGCCAAGTTTACAATGGGCCGGCCATGTTTCATAAATAGGGGGTGGTTTACAAGAAATATGGATGAACCTGCCACCCAGACTGTACATCTATATACAGATAAGTGCCTGTGAGTGCCCAAGTGCAGGGAGTGACAGATGTGTGTGATAGCAGTTAGGGATCTTGGTGGGCCAGACCGAGAAGATGTATTTTCAGGGCCCTCTTAAAACTGTGAGGGTTGTGAGTGTGCCTGATCGCCCGCGGTAGCATTTTCCAGAGAATTGGTGCCGCACGTGTGAATCTGCAATATTTAATGCAATATTTCATGATCTGATGAATGCTTGTAGTTCAAGGCTCTGTCCTCACTAGCATGATGGTTTCCATTGCATCAATCATACAAGCAAACAAGTGACTGACATATCCAACTGTGTTCATTTTAGGATTGTGAACCCAGTTCATTCATATGTGCCTCATCTTGTTAGCAAGGCTAGTAACACTGTTACTGCCATTAAGTGAAGCAATGGAGACTGACAAGACTAATAGTGGTGCTGTATTAGGCAGGGCCCTGTAGTGGGTCACCTTCTAGGTAACTGGGGCACTTCTATGTTGGACAATTGCAGTCCTTGATTCGCCTTTGCATCAAGAGGGATTGGAGATAAAGGTGTTTTAGAGGGAAGATATTTTCTTGTAAAAGATACAAACTTATTTCATCCATTTCAAAGCACCCTAGTAGAGATTTGTAGTGCAATCAGTTCTTAAAGGGGTTCTCCAGGAAAAGAAGAAAAATAAAGATATTAACTACGTCATGAAGAATGCCTCTTTTTAGAACGGTCTGCTCAGTTTTTTGTTTTTTGTTTTTCTAGAGGATACTCCTTTATAGAAGAAGAAAATGGTGTCCATGCTTCTTCCTGTGCAGAAACCTGTCTTGGAATGCAGAGTACAGCAGTAGGCCGGACTCTGAGTTACTTCCTAGTTAGGCTGCCTGACCTCACTGAGCATGTGTGCTGTGCTCAGTCAGCCTGAGAGACTTATGGTGTGAGGGATGGCTCTGCAGAGTAGAAAGGAGACTGTTTCAAATAAGTGTGCGCGTGTGTAATATATATTTGTGTAATTGTGTGTGTGTATATATAGATATGACACACACTTGGTGTCTATATTATATAGAATCTATAGCTTGGTTGTGAGGGATCTGTTTTTGTGGGAAATCTAGATTTCATATAGTGCAACCAGCAACCGTAGCTCTGCCCACTGAGGAGATCCAACATGGCGACAACAGCGTTTGTAAGCCGTTCAAGCACTGGTTACTGCTTAGCTGTAGTATTCCTCCATTATGTGCACGTGTTGCTAGCCGTCCTTTTGGATTCGTTCACACGTCAGATTTTCCCCAACATAAAATCGGTGCCAAATCTACGTCTAAAATGTGCACAGAAAGCACTGTAAAACACGGAGCAGGTTTTGCTGCGTTGCCTGACATGGACTAGGTCCACTTTAATGGGGCTAATGGACGTCTCGGCTATCTGACAAGGAATTGGAGCAGATTCTCTGCCATAGAAGTGACGTGTCAATACTGTGTGTGCTGCTGGAAATGTCACCTCCTCTGCACAGATGTGGATGTCCGAGTCACAAGTGGTATGCGGGTTACAGTTGGGTATTCCAGTCAGTTCTGTGACCATACCGCTACTGCCGCCACTGTGGATTGTGTGACCGCGATCTGAGAGAGCCCGGTCGCCCATGCAGGTGATAAGTCTGTAGTTGGGACTCTTTTGGGGAATTTCCTGTGAATGAATCTGAGCTACTCTTCGGTCCAGTGGCTGCCTTGCCTGTAGGCCTGCTGTCAGAGCAGGGAACGTTATATTAATAGCAGTAATATTTAGGAAATCTGCAGCTATGGACTACGAGCAGAGGATGAATGCAGAGAATTCAAAGGACTATTCACTTCATAAAGTGATAACATGTCACTAGGGGGCTCCACTTATCCTGAGAATGAAGGCATTGAAATGCTGGTTTGGTGCTGCAATCTTCTGGCCACACTGTAAGAAAACTACAGCACCACTCCACACAGTTGAATGGGTCTCCTCAGAAAGGGACACTACCATCCGATCTTTTTCTGTATCGACAAGCAATATGGGACTATTATATACACTCTATTTATGCTGTTGTGGTTGTTTTTGTCTTTTTTTTTTTTTTTTTTGGGGGGGGGGGGGGGGTTAGTTTTGTTGAGAGCTTTTGGTTTTTTTTCCCCCCGTTCCTCTGTCTCTGGTTTATCGCTGACTTGCCCTCTGGGAGCTGCTGTTCTTCCAGGCCGGCTATGGTCTGAGAAGTTTTAAGTGTTATCGGCAGAACCTTTTAAGTGTAAAGAAAGCTGGAAACTCCCACAGTGCAAAAAAAGATGAACCCATTATCCTTTCATGTATTACGAATGCCCTTCAATCTAGTCTAGTCGTTATCTAGGCCTGTCCAAAGAACAATAGAGCCATCATTGTCATTACCTGCTGTTTGACTACTTAGAGATAAGCAGCAACTGCAGTAAACAGGTTGTGCCCTGTGATTCTGGTGTTGTATCTTTCCACAATCACAGCTAGAAAAGGGCAAGATTTGTGATTTTAAATTACATAGGACTGCCGAAATAAAACTTAAAATTCGAAAAAGAAATGTATTATATGAATAAAAAAAAAAAAAAATACTTGACAAGTGTCTTTAACTTGTTATCGGGCTCCTGTGTAAGTGAAGGCATGTTCTAGCAAAATACCATCACGTTAGGAAGGAGGTGCAGGACGTGAATCGTTCAGTGGTAGCTTCACAGTTTGTGCCTAGTTGCTGAACCACATGGTGTCTAAACATATTAGGTGTTTTAAATTCTGCTACGTTCTAAGGAGATGTTCTTGTACAGAAAGGGGAACATTCCTTGAAATGTCGTCCACACTTGGAGCACAGGTAAACAGGAGTGTGTTGGAGTCAGAACAGAGCACAGCTGATTTTCCATAGATAGCTGTCCAGTCTGAACTGCTCCGGCTGCATTCCAGGAACGCTAATGAATGGATGTGATTGTGAACTGTCAGCTCCAACAGCTAGCGAGCTAAAAAACCCCATTGTGAGCGCCGCGTTTCAAGGTGCTTTTTGCCTCATTTGCTTAAATGCTTACTTGTGTAGTGTTAATTGAAGCTGATAAATCATGCCATTATCGCATACGACCTCCAAAATACTTGTTTCATTCAGAGCAGCAACAGGACTTCAGGGATCTACCTCGCTGTCTATTATGTTAACTAAACTGGAGTCTGTTTGGTTAAAACGGGAAACTCAAGCTGACCGTAGTGGGAACTATTGGCGAGATGGCTTCTAATGCTGCCATGTATAGGAGGCTGCTGTGTACCACGAACTTTCTCACATTGACGCGTATAGGACTGGGAGGAGCGGCACCACATTGCTATTGTCTGGTATTGCAGCTCAACTCTTATGACTGGGCTGCAGTACCATCTGCAATCTGTGGACAGAAGTGGCGCTGCTTTTTGAAGAAGTTGAGTATGTTTTTCTAATACAGTGGTACCTTGTGACAAGTCATTAATCCGTTCCAGACCCTTTGACTTATACCAAATAAACTTCTGTAAAAAGGGAAAATAATCTGTTCTTATAAGATTTTCTTTTTTATAATATTGCTTAAATAGAACCTGTCACATAGGTTGTGCCCCCCTTGCTGAGGGCAAGCTAGTGTCAGACCTGCTGTTCCCAGCGCTGTGTCCCTTATTCTGTAAGATGCTGTAGTTTTTAGAGCAGTTACCCCTCAAATCTTTTTCATAAGCAGGTGTTAGCCCCGCCCACTGACAGTTATTCACGTTTCTACCTATTCAAAGTAATAGATTTATCACTTGGGGTGGGCGGGGCTAGTCCAAGGTGGGCGGGGTTTTAAAAAAACTGACTCTTTGAATGACTCTTCTGGCTGAAAACTGCAGATTTGAGCACTAAATACACGAAAACTACAGCATCTTACAGAATAAGGGACACAGCACTGGAAACAGCATGTCTGACACTGGCTGCCCTCAGCAAGGGGGGCATAATCTGTGACAGGTTCTCTTTAATACAAAAATACAAATGCAGTGGGTGGAAACTTTTTGTTTCTCTTTTCTGTCCCTCCTCTTCGGTCAGGTCCCTACTTGGACCTGGTTGAGGATCACCAAGTCTGACCTTGACTAGAAATCTGTCCAAAGAACTTTTGCTTCGGCCTTCTCCTCAAGATGTTTCAGAAAAGGGACATTGGTCATTCCAGACAATGCTATTAGGACTTGTTTCAGCTTTGTCGGGATGGCACTTGTCTGTAAAGTTTTTGACATCCATCCATTTGGCAAGAATTTCCTTGACGAATGAAGTAGGTGCTTCCTCCACCTCCTCATCAGGTCCAGGCCACACACCCTCCACTTGTATTCCAGACAAAACTTTCTATGCCCAAACAGGATGTATACAAAGTTGGACTTCAGCCGTGTTCACACAGTATATAGCGCCATGTACCTGTGCATGCTGCTAAATGCCTGCTGTTGAAAGTATGTGCTGGCTAGCGTGTACTTCTAACAGCTCTCTGGCTCGGCTCCCATTAACTTTCCCATGTCACTTTTTACAAGCACATACTGTGTGCCGGAGAATATGCTAGAGAATGTTAGGACTGAATAATTGCTACAATTTTACCATACTTGGGGGTTATACTTCGTGCTCATTACAGCGCAATTACGTGCTGATGTACGCTCTGCAAATACTTTGTCTGTACATAGCCTTATTCTACAGCAGACTTGTACCAAGGTACCGCTCTACTCTACGTGCTTTATTGATGACCTGTGACATTTTTTTACTAAATACTTGATATAATAATCCTAGAGAATGTTCTCTGGGCAGAGAAGTATCAGATGAGGTTGAACACAGATAAATGCAAGGTTATGCACATGGGGAGGAAAAATCCATTACATGACTACATGTTAAAT
The DNA here is from genome assembly GCA_025379985.1 of Phyllomedusa bahiana. NCBI lineage: Eukaryota > Metazoa > Chordata > Amphibia > Anura > Hylidae > Phyllomedusa > Phyllomedusa bahiana. Next base: position 31,813 of record JAODAL010009401.1, read on the forward strand.
GGAAAAAACGTGGTGTAAAAGTGACATGGAGAAGGACTTGGGAATCCTGGTGGACAGTAAACTTAACTGTAGCAGCCAGTGTCAGGCAGCAGCTGCAAGGCTAATAGGATCATGGGGTGTATTAAAAGGGGCATAGATGCACATGATGAGAACATCATTCTACCATTATACAAATCACTGGTTAGGTCACATATGGAATATTGTGTAGAGTTTTGGGCACAGTCACAGGAAAGACATTGTAGAGCTTGAACAGGTACAAAGGGGGCGACAAATAATAATAAAAGGACTGGGTGGACTACAGTACCCAGAAAGATTAGCAAGGTTAGGGTCATTTAGTTTAGAGAAGACGGCTTCGGGGGGACATAATAAATGTTTAATTTTTAAAGGTCAATTTAGAGAGATCTCCCAAGATCTATTCATACCCAGGACTGTATCCAGTACAAGGGGCATGCTCTACGTCTTGAGGAAAGCAAGTTTATACATAAACATAGAAAGGGATTCTTTACTGTTAGAGCGGTGAGACATGGAATCCTCCCAGAGGAAATTGCTTTGGTAAATTCACTAAAGTTCAAAAAAGGGGTTTGGATGCTTTTCTGGAGCGTAATAATATAAAAATTTTATGACTAGGATTTGAAGAGGGTTTGGACTTTCTAGGTGTAAAATTTTGCAAATGTAGTGACAAGGTTCTGGAAAAGGGGTCGTTGACCCAGGGATTTTCAGAATCGGCGGGAATTTTTTTTCCCCAAAATGGGGACAATGGTTTCTACCTCATGGGGGTTTTTCCCTTCCCGGGATCAGTGTTTCTAAATCAGTCCTCGGCCCCACCAACGGGGTATTTTTTCGGATACCCCACAAATGCACTGACAAAATTAAACACCTGTGCACATTGAAATCACCTTCAATGCTAAGGAAAGCCAGAAAACAGCCCTTTGTTGGGGGGTCCTGGGACTGGAGTTAAAAACACTGCCTGGATCAACACTTCACCCAAAATAGGCTAAACTGTTTGGACGTCTGCCCTTTTTTTTCGGCCCTACATACTGTGTCTTACCCCCAAAACATTTGGTGCGTTATTTTAACCCTGGCCTAGTACACTGTGCCTAATTTAAATATATATATTATATAATATATAAAAATTTATAATATATAATATTATAATATATATATAATATAATTAATTTTTTTTGTATATTGGTTGCTACCTCTGGGGGTCAATTAGGTTTTTGTTTCCCCCCTTGTTGGCACCCTTGTGTTTTTTATTATATGCATATTTTTTTTTTTCCCTTTGTTTCCAAGCAAAAATTAGATTTTTAAATAGGGGCAGGGGCGTTTATTTACTTCTCAGGGTTGGCCATTTTTGGTCCTCCTTTTGTACTTTTTTTTTTTTTCCCTTGGCCGTGCACGGAAAAAAAAACCCTAGAAAAACCCCGCTGACCGGTTCGTAATACATACTAAGGGAAAAAAAACCCCCAATTTTTAAGGGAAAGCCCCGAATATTTTCAGTTTTAAAGACCCGTTTGCTAAAAAACAACATGCCCAGTGCCTGGTCCGTGTAAGACCATTGAGACCAGTGACCTATCTGACATCATATACATGTGGTCTTGTTCTGAAGGCCTTCTCTTGGCTACAGAAAGCATTTTCCCATTAAATGCTGTGAAAGGACACACTTTGATTTTCGCCAGGGGATTTTGGGTGGGTGGATTCCTTGGGGAAACCCTCAGTACCAGGTGGCAGAAGCCTGGAGCACAATTGCTGATCATACAGGGGTTAAAGACAGTTACTATAAGAGGGCACATTTATTCTGGCAGTGGCCCCAGTATTCTAGGAAAAGGTGCCTTAACTATATGAATTGTGGCTTTAGGGGGGGCTGGTTAAACCCGACAAAACTATCAAAGACTACAAATAGGGCCCAATGATTAGATAAAATTAAAAGGGGTTTTTTCCACAAGAGAGTTCCTGACCTCTTATTGCTAGGGGAGAATATAAAAAAAATCTGCTGAGTCAAAGGCGCAGGGGTGAGAGGGAGGGGGTGAGCAGAGTTGGAAAGGGGGCGGCTCAAAAAATTCACTCCCCAAAAATATTTCAACAGGTTCTCTATACAGCAGACAGCCTCATACACTGCACTTTCTCCCCAGCCCTTGAAATCATCATGTTTCCCTGATCAATAAGAATGCAAACAAGAAGCATGGCCCAATTAGCTCCTCGGTTTTTTTAATTAAAAATTTTTAGGAAACTAAAGGGGGGCTGAGCAATCTGTACTCTCCAGGCTTCACTTTGTAATCACCAGATTTAGAGAAGTGATTAAATACCCATTTTGGAGGATCCCACGTCAACATTACATCGTGGAAAAACCCCTTTAAGACAAGTGTCTAAACAAACACCAGGTTTATCATGGAACATGAGCCACTGTCTGTCTGGTGCAGACAGCAATAGATGTCCCATGATTCAAGAGTGCAGTCAAGTTTTACACCATCGTGACAGTGGCGCTCCTTTTGGGCACTAATCCTGACACCGCGGCTGTCATTGTGCGTTCTTTTATCTGCCTGGTTCATGGCTTCAGGGTCACATTTTGGCTGTTTTACTGGCAAAGTGATGACGTGCACATCAGAGATGTGGAAACTGCCATTTGTGTAGCTTACAGCATCCAAAAAAAGTTGCTAGACTACATCGGTCTGTTTTTCTTGGTTCCACTTTGGCATGGTTTTGCCAAGACACTAAAGAGTACTGTGCCCAGACTAAATCCAAGAACTCTGGATATTTTCCCCTTTCCAAAGTTGCTCTTGAGCAATTAACAAGTGCACTCTAATAACTGTTCTTCGGTTTGTTACGTGTCATTTTCCATTCCCAGTAGCCTGTACGGGGACAAGGCTACAAACTCTAAGGTACAGGGGTTTAAAGCGGCCCTCCAGCGTTGGGAAACACAACTCCCATCAGCATTTGTATCATTTTTAACATTTGGGGATGATGGGTTTGAGTTTCCCAACAGTTGGAGGCTGCAGTTTGACACCCTGTCTAAGGGGTTTTCAGTGTCAGTCACTAAACAGCTCCTGTCTTGTAAGAAACGCAGAGTGATGCCACCAACCAACCTGCGGTGAAGTAAGTTGTTGGTAACCTAAGCAAGCTTATGTACACAGGAAGTAGATGAGCACTGTTTTTCACTCTGATGAAAGCAAAAAACAAACCCCCAAAAGTATTTGGTAATCTTTGCCTGCATGTTTAAAGTTAATTGATTTGTGATAAATCCCTTTTTTACAGGTAATATTCCTTTTGGCACGACCGTAAGATTGAAGGTTGGCGTTTTTAAAGGAAAGGGGCCTAAAACTGGCCAGTTTGGGGGGGGGGGGGGGGGGGGGGGGGGGGGGGGGGGGTAAACTTCGACAAAATTTTGGGATCAACTATTGGGAGTATCAAATTTCCCTTTTTGTCGGCACCACAATATCGATTCACTCTAAGGTGCGCTGCCGACTAAAAATACGTTTTTACTACACATAAAAGATGCAATCAGTCGACTGCTAAGTGCTTGCTCATGCGGTCGTTGACTGCAGGGACTGATGCATGACAATAATCAGGATCAACCATTCAGCCGTTATTCCACCTACATATAAGACCCTGAAATGTAAAGTGCAGGTCACATGACCCAGTGACAGCAACGAGAAATCCTGTATTCAGCTGCAGCTAAGCAAAATTCCGAACACTGCTGTGTACCTGAAAACCGTTTTTAAGGAACTAAAGGGAAAAAACCCTGGAGTCGTCCTTTTTAATAGACAGATTTACTTCTCCCGTCTAATACTCTATTGGAGCTTCACGGTTACACGGACTTATCACAGTGGCCCTTGCAGTCTGATATATGTAGTGCATGTTAGCCACTTGTCTAGCTTTACATCACCTACTGCTTGGTTCACTTTATGGCAACATTTTGTCAGGCCCCTTCTCCGCTATTCCTAATTATGGCAAAAGTGGTACAAGGCACATTTAGTAAATCACTGCAGCTAATTATTCTCCCATCATGCCTAGAAAGCTATGATGAGTATAGTTGGGGGTGCACTCTAGAGAGCCTGTGTGTGATGTGAAGGGCCCTGGATGGCCCCCTTACATTGGTACTTTCTGGGTACCTGTAATAGACATGGAGTGTGTAGCTACTGAGGTTAGGTCCTGTTCACTTTTATTACTTTCATATACGTTTGGCTACATCTACACAGCACTGGAGTTGGGTGGTTGTTTTTTTTTTTTTTTTTTTTCTATCAGCGGACTCTGTAATTTGAATTCACCAAAAATCCGACCACACCCAGCGCTGTGTAGCTCTCAATACAAAATCTGCGCTGTAGTCTACATAGATTTTAATTTACTGAGGGTTTTCAGAACCATAGAGCATGTTTTATATTTGGCCAGACTGCCATCGGATTCCCATAGCGCCAGTGTACTGCGTTGTTGGGAATCCGAAATCCAACCACTTTTTTTTTTTTTTTTTTTTTGTGTTTTAAAATTGGAAAAAAAAGCTGGTGGTGCAGCGCAGTTAAAGGGGTTTTGCCAAGAAGTCTGTTCCTTACCTGTTATCTGATCAGGTGACAAAATTAATTCAGCATGCTGAGTCACCGGGGAGAGGGAAGGGGTCTGAGCAGAGACCCAGTGGCAGGGAGCGTCTTCAATGTTTACACAAATAATTACATTAGAACCAGTGGATTCTCTATACAAAAGACAGGATATTTCTCCACAGTCCCTTGCTAGCTCCTTCATGTTCCCTGTCATCAGATAAGAAGTGCAGACAGCGCAAGCCCGGCCAGATCAGCTCCTGGTCGTGTCTAATGTAAACTGTCAGGTAACTAAGGGCATGTATGAAAGGCTGTAGCTCACAGGCTTCACTTTTCTAAATGTATGCGATTACAAAAAGTGATTACCCATTTTGGAGGATCCCACGTCAACATAACATCGTGGCAAAACTCCTTTAAGAGATGTGAAAATACCATCCGATTTAGGATGGCATTTTCACATTGCTGTGTCAATATAGCCTTAGTATGTATCCTCAAACTTCTGAAGTACTCTACATTTCTCCTAAGAGTATGTAAACCAACAATACTTGGGCCATATTTTAGACGAGCTTCAAATCTTCCTTCATTGAATATAATGTAAAATACGCCTTGCTCACCTGAAGCATATTTCACAAGTGTAATTGTGAGCCATTTTTTGGATGCAATTAAGGCCGTAAAATAAGTGACGTCCCTTTTGAGGTGTTTTTCGCTCGTAAAATCCCCATAGGAAACAGTGGAGAGAGGATTTTTCAAGATACTCCTCTAATCAGGTGTTTTCTGAAGCAGAACACCAAGTATTTTATTTTTTTTCCACGCAGGGAGACGGCTTTTGTTTGCGGTTTCAAGCCATCCCCTTTCGCACCCACATGTTCATATTCTGGCCCAAAAAACGGGCGGAAGAATGAACATGTTCTAAGTTTTTCGTTAAACAGTCTGGCGGAAAATCCGTGCAGTGGGGACTGCTACACGGATTTTCTATTAAAGTCTATGGGGGAGCGTTGCTTGTTGGGTTTCAGATGGTTTGTAAAATCGCAAACCATCTGAAAAACAGACCAGTAACCCTTGCTGTGGGGGCAAGCCCTAAATTTACTCTTCAAAAAATACTGTGTGAACATACCCTAAGGGTTACATTAGCCCAATTGAGGCTAAGAGTCCATTGAGCATCCATTTGGTCAATATGTTAGTTTACTGCAAAAAAGTATGTTTTCTCCATTGGAGGGGATATGAAAAATTCTAAAGTATCTGTTAAAAGGATGCTATAATAATCGATGGGTGAAGGCGTTTTTGAATGGCGTCTATCGCAAGCGACAGGCTTATACCTTAAACTTTGGCTGTGAACATGTAAGGCCTTCACACCAAGCAGTCTTGTTTCTGGTTCAGGACAGAGCAATAAGTTGTAGAGGTTTGCCCTGTGGGCCCTAGATACCCATCAATGAGCGAGGCCAATATATAATCTAAGGCCGTGTGCACACCTGGTTATTTCTACATTCCATCATAGGAACAGGAAACCAAGTAACAGATTTCAGGTCTGTAGCACCTGATGGACTCCTTTGACTAAATTTGGGTCCATCAGGTTTTCGTCATGGTGTCCTATTGTTTGAACAAAATACAGTGTAAAGTCAGACTAGACAGTCTTACAATGCACCACATTTATCATAGTGTTGATAAATCTGTTGCAGGTTACAACGGTCTAGTCTAAGTTTGCACCATCTTTAAGTTGGCCTACTTTTACGCCAGAATTTGGTCGCAGATTCTGGCACATTTTTTGTCGCTTTTAGGCCACGCCCCTTTGTCGGACGAGGCACAGAAGCACCTGAAACTGTCCAAAACACATAGTAAATGTGGCGAAAAGCTGGTTTTTGGCGCAAATTGAGCCAGAATTCTGGTGCAACTGCCTTGATAAATCTGCCCCATGTTAAGTTTTTTGGTTTTGTTTTTTGAAATTTTGTGTCACTATTTTCAGAAGTCCTGTAGTTTGCACTTTGGCCAATAGTCTGACACTTCCTGTTCTGTATATAGAACTTTTCAGCAGTCTCTGCCTGTGCTGATAGTGAAGAGTTACACTGAAAGGAGACACCAATGTGTATAGATAACATAGAATCCACCATTCACAATCAGGGTTGTGGAGTCGGAGTGTTCATAAAAGGGATCGACTCTGACTCCCAAAATATATAATTAGTTGGTCCAGTTAGTTCGATGCAAAGAGCAAGAGGAATTGGGTGCTGCCAGTGCTACTGCTCCCATATCTTCAGCCTCCTCACATGAGGAGTGTAATTGATGACATGGAGCAGGCAAAGTGCTGCCCCAGGGAATAAGCTTCTGCTCCCATGACAAACAAATTTCAGCAACATTTTTCACTTGCTTTCAAAGAAGTAGAAGAGTCCAACCATTCATCAAAACTGACTGTGGCAATTCCTTTATACCCTGACATCGTGAGAGATGTTGCCTCTGTGGTCACCGCTTTGCCCCTAACCCAAGTTAGTGTAGAGAGGCCGTTCTCTATCCTGGAAATAATGAGATCAGATGTGAGGTCATTTATGCAGGATCTGATGGAGGTGATACTATTTCTCAGAACAAATTCAGAGACTCCACAAATGTTCCTGCAGTGTTTTTCATATTTACAATTTTTTTTTGTGTTCTAAAGTCTATCCAATAAATATATTTTACACTGACAAGTAAAATGGTAACAATGGTTTGAACTTGTGGCTTTCAGGCTCCATATCTCACCATCCACTACAGCTTTGTACATGAGGCTACTGTAATTTTATATACAGTCATTTTACCCTATCTTATACATAAATTTGACTTGCAAGTATTTAGCATCTGCTTAGTCCTGCAGATTATTTCCTGTAACTGCATTTACTGTTTTGCTCCTAAAAATCAAAATGTAAATTTGTATTTGGGAAATCCACCTTTTGGTTTTCAGCTCTGCCTGAATCCTTCTGGGCTCTGGATCAGAGTCAAGCACATCTTGACCAAAATCTGATCCCAGGTCTCTAATACACATTCCCAATGTTGGAGCAGATTGGACTTGGATACAAATACAGCTTTTTCTTCAACTCTACCCACAAGTGTTCAAAAGATCAAAACATTGTTACCCTTTTGCTTGTCAGTGTCTGTTCTACCTAAATAGCTTGATTATTGTATCATAAGGTAATAAACAGCCTGATGTTACCATTTTACTACAGTAAAGTTATCACTTAAACATGCACCATGTATGAGGGAGTCGGAGGTTTGGGAAATTGGAGTCGGGGCTTTGGCTTGCCGATTCCACAGCCCTGGTAAATAAGCAAAATGCTGCAGGAAGTGGGGAGAAATGGTTTTCAACAAAATCGTCCTGAATAACATTTGTGGAGTCTCTGAATTTGTTCTGAGAAATAGTATCGCCTCCATCAGATCCTGCATACATGACCTCACATCTGATCTCATTATTTCCAGGATAGAGAACGGCCTCTCTACACTAACTTGGGTTGGAGGCAAAGCGGTGACCACATGGGCAGCATCTCGGGGTATAAAGGAATTGCCTCATGCACAGTCAGTTCTGATGAACGGTTGAACTCTTCTACTTTGAGAATCTGTTGCTGAAATCTGGTCAATCTGTTTGCTATGGGAGCAGAATATTTTCCCCTGCGGCAACCCTTTGCCTGCTCCATGTCATCCAAATACTTCTCAAAATTAAGCTCATCTGAGGCTGAAGGTATGGTAGCATTGACGAGACCCAATTCATCTTGTTCTTGGCACGGCATTGAACCAACTGTACCAGTTTATTATATATTTTGGGAGTTGGTCCATTTTAGAATGACTCCACCAAAATGGATACTGACCGACTCCACAGCCCTGGTGACCGCACATTTCTGAAGGTAAAACTGCCGTTAATAGAAGAGTTGTGCAGTCGTTGGCTTTCATGTGGGCATGGTTTTTTCCCTATACAGTAGCTGCAGTGTGGGTTACTCATAGATCTCCGTGCAGCACACACGATTGGGATTGCTGGAATTTGTGGGGGTAAATTTTGTAAAATATTAAATATCATGCATTCTTTTTTTTTTTTTTTTTAAGAACTAAAGTGCTGTACACGAGGCCATATGAAGGTGGTGTTTATGGCAGGTCAGCAGTTTGGGATATGCTGGTTCCTGAATCTAGGACCGCCAGCTGGGCGATTTCTGCAAACTGGGGTTGTTTTTAGATACTTGTTGGTGGACTTCCATTTTTGTCTATTGGGAAGTTGAAAGTAGTTATAAAACCAGAACTTAAATTATGTGTTTAAACCTTGACACTTATAGAATGTATTACCATTATCCATTTTATTTTTTAAATATCTAGTGTGGGGTGTTTTTTTTTATTTTTTTGGGGGGGTGGGGAGGGGGGGGGGGATTTGTGTGTGTAAGGCCTTAATGCAGAGCTCTACTTATGTCCTAGTAAGACTAAACTCTGGACCAGATCGGCCTTCCTGATATATACAAAGAAATTGGAAATATTCCAGTATTCTTTGCAAATACTAGCAAATCTGCACTAAATTGTTTAGATATATACCATATATACTCGAGTATAAGCCGAGGCACCTACTTTTGCCACAAAAACCAGGAAAGCTTATTGACTCGAGTATAAGCCTAGGGTGGAAAATGCAGCAGCTATTGGTGAATTTTAAAAATAAAAATAGATACCAATAAAATTACATTAATGGCAGTTTAATGTCCCCCATAGGCAGATACAGGCTGGTATAGGCAGCTATATGTTGCTATAGGCAGGTAATTTCCCCCATAGGCAGGTATAGGTCCCCATAGGCAGGCTATAGGCAGGTATAGGTCCCCCTAGGCAGGCTATAGGCAGTACTAGGTAGGTGTAGGTAGGATTTTAAAACAAAAAAAACACCCACTTACCTCGATCCCCACTGCTCCGCCTCCCGCGCGCTCGTCTCTGTCTTCTCGGCATAGGCGGGTGATGTCATCAGGCCGCGCACGCAGCGTGATGACACACGCTGCCTGTGCCGGAAACTCCGGACAGCTGTGAGTCTGCGGCCGCCCGGAGTCCACTGCGGAGCACGGAGCGCTCGCTCTCTGCTCTGCAGTGGTATCTCTTCCCCTGCATGCGCTCCGGAGGAGTCGCATACAGGTGAGAAGATCGCTGACAGCTCCCGGGCCACCGCAGTGCCCATACGCTGTCAGCTTCTCGGCATTCTGCTACATGCGCTCCCTGAGGAGTCACATATAACTGAAGCGTCCATGTCGGCGCACGGGCCATCGCAGCGCCCGAGCCCCGCCAGTGACTCGTGTATAAGCCGAGGGGGGTATTTTTCAGCACATTTTTTTTTGTGCTGAAAAACTTGGCTTATACGCGAGTATATACGGTACTTCATTTTACAGTGGATTCTGCTAATATAATCTTTAAAAATAAAAAAAATTTTAGAATCCAGTCTGCAGATTTTGCGAAGCTGTTTCTGCAGTGCTATGAAGGGACACTTGCTTCCTAGTTTTAATAACTTTTCATATAGCCTACAGCACAAGTATCCATTTTTCTATATATCCATTTAGAATTTAGTTCAATGGTTCACTGGGCATTGTTACTGCTTATTTCTTTTCAGCAGTACCCAGTAGTTTAATATCGTGGTGACCATTTCCCTTTTAAAGAGGTTGTCTCACTACTTCGATTCATCTTACCTCTCAGTCCTGGTTTCTCAGTATCGTTTTTTTAATTTAGCGACTTGTTTACTGGCCTGCAGGAATGAGGACACCAGGTCTGTAGCTATAGTGACCAGCACTGGCAGCCTATCAGGAGAGAACAAACAGGTCTGTAGCTATAACAACCTGAGGCGCTGATGCAGCCCATACAAGAGGGGATATGTAAGAATCGGTAGGACAGTGTTAATGGACGCAAATTGCAAAGTGACTTGTTTTTTGCAGGATCTTAAACATAAAAAGCAATCCTTGTAGTGAGACAAGCCCTTTAAGAGAAGAACACATTAGAGATTTATTAATGCAGTGAAATAATGTTGTATACAGCAGGCTTGCACAACAAATAGCCCACAAAGGCGTGTGGTTTGTGTAAACGCCACCCTAAAGTGGGCGGTACCACCTTGTTTGGGAGTGTTCTTGGGTGGTCCGGTCCCGACATCCTGCTAAGTTACGCAGATATGGTCAGGGCCATCTTTTCCATTGCCCGGGGGCCCCACAAGTATAGGGGCCCCAAGTGGTGTATGTATGTCCCAGAAATACAAGAAACATACCCTGGATCCCTTGATTGGCTTTGCTTATTTATCTGTATGTTTTTATGATGTGCAAACAGTTATAAACCATGGTGGAGAAGGGAGCCAAAGGCTCTCTGTCCTGCCAGATAGTCTTGCAGGCTGCCAGTGTCCAGACATAAGTGGCATGATAATATGGGTGTGCTTAGGCGGGGCTCAGGCATGGCCAAGTGCCATGTCAGGTATTTGGGCAGGGCCCACTGCAGTGCTATGCCCAGGGGCCCACTATTCTGTTAAGACGGGTCTGGTATAAATGCTGGGGTCATACGCACTGGCACTTTTATATGTAGATGAAAGCATGGCCACATGCAGCAGCCAGGGGCTGTATAGTTTTAGTGACTACTATTTCACTGGTAAACCTGTGCAACTTCTGGTTGCCATATGCAGGCACGGTTTCATCAGCATGTGGCTGCCAGCCCACAAATTCATCTGCAGAGCACAGACTCCTGTTAACAGTATCTTATTTATCCTGGATTTACAGCCTGGTGGAAATATTACAATTTAAGGGGTTTTCCTACAGCAAAAAAGTGATGCGATGTTAGGATATGCCTTGACTTCCTGATTGGAGGCGCTCTGACCGCAGGGACTACCACTGATTCTAGTGGTGGCCACCATCCCATCACTTGTTGTGTTGGTCCACACCAGTCAGAGTACAATGGCATATCCTTGTGGATACTGCATGCTGCCATCTTATAAAAGGTGCAGCTTATTACTGTATGCTGTCTGCCAGTGATGCTATTGCACATGTAGGTAGGGATTAAAGCTTGGTCAAGGCCCCTGAGTGTCCTACCCTGTTTCTCCGAAAATAAGACAGTGTCTTATATTAATTTTTGCTTAAGACGAGCTAAGACTTCTTTTAGGGGATGTCTTATTTTTTTAAGAACAAAAATTCACATTTATTGTTGAACAAAAAAATCAACCTGTATTAATATACTGTAGTGATTTCATCACAAACATCAGCATAAGCAGCCAAACTCCGAATCGCATAAAAAATGCACTATGTCTTATTTTCAGGGAAACGGGGTATAATATGTGAATAACGCACATTGGCTGTAACCATGGACTCGCTAGTGAAGGCCCGAGGCAATGGGCCCTGCTCATCATTCACTGCCATTTAGAGGACGGGCCCTGTTGGATTTTGGAAGTAATAATGATCAATTGACATTTATGACTCGTTAATAATGATGTTCTCAGGAGACCTTTGTACAGTCAGTTCATCAGCTGCTCATGAAGTATACTTCCCACCGAAAAGAGGAAGAAGCAGCCGACCTGTGCAAAGCTGCAGGCACTTACAGGAAAAGCCAGGCTGCAGCTTTCTCGCTGACGCACGTTTAGCACTTCAATTTACTATTTTAAGTCTGGGTTTGTTACCAAAATAGCAGTTGGAGACGTTTGTCTTTGGGCTATACGTGTAGAATTAAAATGGGGTGGTGCTGCAATCTGTACCTTATCATGAATGGAGATGGGGCTTCTCTTACCTGTCCTCCAGAAGGCATGTCTAGCGCCCCTATGTCAGACCCATGGACATGTTTTTTCTGTAAATCACGGCATTTGTGTAGCGTGTCTCCAGCTATACTGACATGCAGGGCTGTGGAGTCGGCAAGCCAAACCTCCGACTCCTGACTCCCTCAGAAATGGCGCATGTGTAAGGCCATGTTCACACGGCTTATTCTGGGACGTAATTCAGTCCGTAATTACGCGCCGAAGTGCGCCAGTTACGGGCTGAATCTGTCCCAGTAACTACGGTAATGCATAGTTCTCATAGAGAACTATGCATTACGTCTCCTCTCCCTGCTCAGCGAAAACGCCGAGGGGGGAGATAATTGACAGGTCACTTTCTAGCGGCGTATGCGCGCCGCTAGCAATGACTGTCTATGGGCCGGCGAAGTACCGGCTCTCCCGCCCCCGGCCACACGACGTAATTGCGGGGCGGAATTACGCCCCGCAGTTAAGCCGTGTGAACATAGCCTAAGTGATAACTTTACTGTAGTAAAATGGTAACATCAGGCTGTTTATCACCTTATGATACAATAATCAAGCAATTTAGGTAGAACAGACACTGACAAGCAAAAGGGTAACAATGTTTTGATCTTTTGAACACTTGTGGGTAGAATTGAAGATAAAGCTGTATTTGTATCCAAGTCCAGTCTGCACCAACATTGGGAATGTGTAGAAGAGACCTGGGATCAGATTTTGGTCAAGATATGGTTGAATCTGATATAGTCAGAGCTGAAAGCCAAAGGGGGATTTCCCAAATACTAACAAAATAATAAAAATTAAAATTTTGATTTTTAGGAGCAAAGCACTAACAATGCAGTTACAGGACAGAATCTGCAGAACTAAGCAGATGCTAAATACTTGCAAGTCAAGTATATGTATAAGATCGGTAAGATGACTGTATATAAAATTACAGTAGCCTCATGTACAAAGCTGTAGTGGATGGAGATATATGGAGCCTGAAAGTCACAAGTTCAAAACATTGTTATCATTTTACTTGTCAGTGTAAAATATATTTATTGGATATGACTTTAGAACACAAAATCATTGTAAATATGAAACACATTAAAGGAACATTTGTGGAGTCTCTGAATTTGTTCTGAGTAATAGTATTGCCTCTATTATATCCTGCATACATGACCTCACATCTGATCTCATTTCCAGGCTAGAGAACGGCCTCTCTACACTAACTTGGGGGCAAAGCGGTGGCCACAGGGGCAACATCTCTAACAATGTCAGGGTATAAAGGAATTGCCTCAGCCACAGTCAATTTTGATGAATGGTTGGACTCTCTACGTTGAAAGCAGGTGAAAAATTTTTCTGAAATTTGTTTGCCATGGGAGCGGAATCTTTTCCCCTGGGGCAGCGCTTTGCCTGCTCTATGTCATCAATTACACTCCTCATGTGATGAGGCTGAAGATATGGGGATTGAGCTGGCAGCACCCAATTCCTCTTGCTCTTTGCACTGCATCAAACTAACTGGACCAACTTATTATATATTTTGGGAGTCTGAGTCGGTCCCTTTTATGACGACTCCGTCTCCTGCAAAATAGGCACCGACTCCACAGCCCTGCTGACATGGTCCATCTACAGGGACGGTACCAGTGGCTGGATCACACGTAGGTGATTTAGTCAGGCCCCTTGGCTCCTGACTAGGTGAAGCTGGGCCAGTTGTCACCTTGTACCATTTGAAGCCAGCATAGTTGAATAGACGTGTAGTAGCCCTTTGATCCAGCACTTCCACCCCCACAGTTTCTGCCTTCTTTACCTGGAGGTACACGTGATGTGAAGTTAGTACTGATCCGTTACGTGGTCTACATCACGGAGGTGGAAGGCAAGCTCTCCAGAAGTACACCCATAGCCTTCAGCCTAGGCCAGTACAACTTCCCTGATTTGTCTGACATCTGTAATGTTTTTTCTCCCTCTCTTCATTATCTCTAGTGTTTTCAACCTCTTTTCATTTGATTCTTGGGTTTCGCAGGAATCCCTCCTCTGCTTTCTATGAAGCATTTCAAGTCAAGTTTCCTGGGTCAAAGAGACTGGGTGATAGGTATGACTACTGTTTGGCCACGTGCAGGACTTTGCATGAACAGCTTGCCACAAAGCTTGATTCTTAAATTAACCAATGGGTACGGTGCTATCAAATGATGGGGCTTTTGCAGGCTGGTGGAGCGTTTCTGGGCTCTGCAGATTGTAAATGCAATGAGTGTGATTGCTAAATAACTGTTCTTTTCTTTAGGTTTACCTGCTCCCTTCATTGCTCAAATCCAGTTTGTCTTCCGGTTCTTTTTTATCCCATCCCTCACTCTGTATTTTTAGTTTCTGTCCTTTTTAGTTGATAGTGCTCTTCTCCTCACATTCTCAATCAGTGTGATCGCAGGCATGTCCTTGGACATGCAGATACCCAGAAGACACTGCTCTACGTCAGGGTTTCAGCTGAGGGATTTTCCATTCCTTTCGTGCCACGACGTCACCCTTCCTGGTTACGCAGTCTATTAAGGCTACTGTGCAATTTTTTTTTTACCTTAAAACGATAAGACCACATTGCCTAAATGTGGTAGTAAAGGTGAGCTTATGTGGCAAGCCCATGGGAAAACTTATCTATGACTTCTATATATTGAATTAATTCCTCAGCACTCTGAGGTTTTGACATCATTGCATTATTATTACTGTATATGGACTTGAGTAAAAAAAAAAATAAATAAAAAATAAAAAAAAAAACGAACACTTTAAACGTATCTGGTGTTCATGTCCTTAAAGGGATGTTTTTTTTTTTTCTCACCACATTGATTAGCTTTAAACATGTAGGCAAAATATTACTCAATACATTGCTGTTCTGATTTTGCTTCCCTTCAGAACTACAAAAGTTCCTATCTCTTGCTTGTGTTCACAAGCTTTCCTAGGTTGCCGACCACAGCCAGTGGGCTGGTGATGTCACTCTGCTGTGTATTATCTCCAGCACAGGAGCTAGTTTGTTCCTTACTGGCAAACTTTAATTGTTCAGAGCTGTGTAGCCCTCTGCCCTTCTGGTTAAACCCCTTTATTACCAATGTCCATCTAACGGGTTCAACTAGGAAAAGCAGAGCTGGACTCTTATCATTGCTGTAGAACCAATCACCGCCTCACAACAGGAAGTCTGAGTCCGTAAAAGAGCAGAGACGTGGTGGTGGGGGAGGACCCTGTGGTTGTCTTTGTTTTTTTCTGTTTCGGGCAATATACAATAACCCCTTTCTCTCTCGCCTGTATATTGAGCAGCATGACACGTAGCCATCCACATGGCTGTACTGCAGGCTAATAATGGTGTTTTGGTTGACCTACATGGGTCCTCTAACCATTCATATGATCCTTCCTGGACTAAATTGACTAGGTGAAGTCTATGTACTTCTAAACCTATATCTGGAAGGCAAAAGGTCGATGGTGCATCAGTACTGGTCATGACCTGTAAGGTTATCACTAGAGGTCCATCAGTGTCACTATTTTAATATATCTACTGGTACATTAAAATGGGACTTGTTGCCACAGGACCTACCTGTCATCCCGTGGGGGTCCCATGTCCTATATAACACCTATTCTTATCTTATGTTGGTCTATCACACACAGACTGGAGATAGTCTTGCGTTACCATCATTCATTACCTGCTTCTACACTCCTGACCACCTCTCTTCTGGAGGTTTAGTCTTGTATAGCACCCAAGCGTTTTGCTCCAGAAACCTGACTTCCCAAGTCCTGTGATCCTTGGTGCATGTGGAGGGAGCTTTATCTAATCGTGTACAACTTTTTTTTTTTTTTTCTTTAGTCTTTTTAGATCTACAGTATTTCTATTTTGCTTTGGAAGACCTTGGAACTGGATTAGAGCAGTCAAGGGAGCAGGGAGACCGTAAAAGAGAAATAAGTGGGCTTAAGAGTATGAACACCGACTGATTTAGCAACTTTTTCTAAGTCCCAAACAGAAAAAAAGAAACGGAAAAGGTAAGTTTCATTTCCCTTATTGAAAAGGATGCACTTTTCTATATACAGGGTTTAACCAGTTTTGGGGTTAAGGATTAGTGGGGGGTTTGCAGCTATAATTCTGTTCGGGCATGAACATCCCCATTGGTTTCTATGTGTTGTCTGTGTGGTCCCATGAAATTTGCCTTGTACTAATCTGTGGTGGGCTGATAACCCTGAAGGTGCGCGCTTGTCTTGCTTTCATGTGTGCGCTTGGAATCACAATGCCTCATTGCATTAGTAGTTTTTCTATACAATGGTTTTATGCTGCATGATTGCGTTGTTCCATACATGACAATGTATCCCAAATGCTTTAGATCTGTGGACCTGAACTCAATACATTGGCTACTCTGTGTGCCTCTGCTTTCCTCTGGGAAGTGGTATTTCGAGTCTGCTGTTCAGGTTGCTATGTGACTTATCCCTAGAGTTCGGTGATAGAAAAACCAGTTCATCAACAGGAATTAACAATTTGGGCCTTATTTATTTAGTGGGTGGATTACAAACCTCACAAAGGGAGCAAACCCAATGGTATCCCAACCGAGGTGTGTCTGCTAAACATGACACTTGATTGCACTCCAGTCTGTAACTGGCGGCTGTGGTGGTTACTACTGTTTGTGAGGTTACATAAATTAACTATATCCATTATTAGGCTGTGTTCACACGGCATAATTGTGGCATGTACAGTATGCGGCACAATACGCGGGGTGATTTGGGAGTTGCACTGATCGGGAGTACGCGCCGAAACACGGGGGCCCCATAAACATTCATTACTTGCGGCGTGTAATCGCCGCGCATAATTGACATGTCCCTTATCTCGCCGCACGTACGATCGTATTGTATGTGCGGGGGGGATGAGGCATAATCCATAGTTCTCTGAGAGCTATGGATTATCGTAATTACTGGGCACGTTTTGCCACGTATTAAGCAAAATACGCCTGGATGCATTTTTTGTGCAGGAAGGCACAGCAATTAATGCTATACATTGTTGTTAAAAAATGCACCAAAACCTCAATGTACAATTAAGGCTACAAAAACAAAGTGGGATCTTCACATAGGAAACTAATCTACAATGCAAATGAGATGTGAAGCCCATGCTTTCAAAGTGTGAGATAATAGGCGTGAAGTGAGGTTTCAGGTTTTCTACAATGGTCAGTCCTCTTATTAAAATAAAAAAATGGAGAGGGTTAATACACAGCTGCATGAGCCAGTCACCCAGCCGGTGTCTAGGCTATTGTCTGATAGCGGAATCTAAGGTGATGTCTACACAGCAGTGGACAAACGACCTGAAAGCCAAATCCTAAAAATGTTCATAAAACAACGTTTTTTTGGCCACCGCCTGTCAAAAGCTGCTGAAAGAGTCAGGTTTTTTGTGCATTTTGTTGCGCATTTTTGTAGTTTTTTGCCCTTCTTTTTTTTTTGCAGACATGCACAGTATTAGATTTGCCTTGTATTTCTGCAAAGAACGTGCCAGTAAACGTCAGTCACTTTATATAGACTCAAATAATAAATCTTCTGCCCTGCTCAGTCGTTTGTCGCAACATGTTTCAAAAAACGACCCGCAAATAAAACGAGCAGGAAAAAATTGTTCTGTGGAGACAACAGGACTTTTTTCAGCGATCTTTGGAAACGAAAAACGCTGAAAAAATGGACGTTTGTGTGCAGTAGAGATATAGCCTAACTGCATAAAGGTAGATGTTTAAAACGACAAAAAAAAAAACAGGTGCAACATGGGCTTGGAGATGGGGTGCTCTGGTTTAGGGAGGGGGGTGTTTTGGGTCGGGTGATACACAAGGATCAAGAGGAGGATCTAGGTGGTGCAGCACTTTGGAGAGTTTTATGCATGCGTAACCATCTTAAATTATATTAACTGGATGGGCAAACAGTGCAGTGATTGGCATAGGGAAGGAGCATCAGTATGGCCATTGGACAAAATGTTGATCCTGGTTGCTATAAGGATGGCTATAATAAGACTTGTCTCCAAGCTGTAGTCTTCCGAGCACAACGGTAGGTTGGGGACCACCTCTATAGACTACTCAAACTTGGCTTTTGAGAGTCTGAAAGAGAGTAAGCTACCCCTTTTATTTCTTGGGGATACCAGAGAGGGTCTATAGTGTATTTGAGATGGAAGCAGTCTCCCCCACCCTCCAATCCTCACATTGGTACATTTTGTTTGTGGTCAAAACTCCCCCAGACAGTCAACAGTTGACCAAAATCACTTTGCCTGATGGCCCTAATTTTATCAGTAAACTGCTACAAACTCTACTGGTGCTCAATTTCTGGGAAACCATAGGTTTTTAACAGAAAAATCTGTGCTGTCCAAATTACCTAGAGGGGGGGCAGCCACGGGTGGAGGTTCATTGTCTAAAGGAAGCTTGTGAGGGATTTTTTGACACCTGTATTAAAAAGGCCATCGCTCAACATGGAACATGTCCCTAAACGTCTGGGACTATCAGATGGGTAAAATACACGGATTCTAAATCTGGGATCTCTAGCTTGTTGGCGCTTTCCTGCACACTGTCCATACTCTGCGTGCTCTTAAAGCAGTTGAGTCCAGCTCTATTGCGGAGCTTGAGTCCTGTCCGCAGTAGCAGGCAGCACATGGACAGTTGGTGCTCGACTGCAGTCCTATGCAATAAACCTGCAAAGCTAACCATTATGGACCCTGAACTAGTATCTATGCTTATTCAGTTATTACGGTAGTAGGTTTTTCTGAGAAATTCTGTAGCGGCAGATTCATTTCCACCCCTTCCTGATGTTTGATGTTGTACATTTATATCACATTCCTTTATAGAATGCAAAAAAGTAATACTTTCACAACTGTAAAAAAAACTGTATTGGTTATTTCCACATCTGTAAAGATATTTCCCTATTTATTCCGAGAGGTGAACAGCACAGAAAACCCAGCCTGGGTTCTGAATTATTATTACTAATACTTTTTGAATCCCTTTTTGTTCCACTTTGAGGGGAGAAGCGCCACCCAAAAAAAAAGTACTCAGAATTTTATTTTTGTTCTTGTGGGAGGTAACGAGATGACTTGTAGTTTTTATCAGCATCGATTTGGGGAACCCTTTTTTTTTTTTTTTTTTATCCCTAAAGTTTGTCGTTTTACCATATTGGTTGAAATAAAAAAAAAAATTGTATATACGGTTTTCTCTTTTTAAGTCATAATGACAACCAAAACCATCCAAATGACCCTGATCAAAAGTTCACCCAGTTCTTAATACCATGTATTTCCCCCTCTAACACCAATGACAGCTTGGAGTCTTTTGTGGTAGTTGTGGATGAGGCTCTTTATTTTCTCAGATGGTAAAACTTCCCATTCTTCTTGGCCTCCGGTTCCTGTAAATTCCTGGACTGTCTTGCATGAACTGCGCGCTTGAGATCTCCTCAGAGTGGCTCAATGATATTGAGGTCAGGAGACTGAGATGGCCGCTCCAGAACCTTCACTTTGTTCTGCTGTAGCCAATGACAGGTCGACTTGGCCTTGTGTTTTGAATCATTGTCATGTTGGAACATCCCATGCGCAGCTTCTGGGCTGACGAGTGCCAATTAGCCTCCAGTATTTGCTGATAACGAGCTGCATTCATCTTTCCTTCAACTCTGACCATGTTTCCTGTACCTTTGTCGCTCACACATCCCCAAAACATCAGCGATCCACCTCCGTGCTTTACAGTAGAACGGTGTGCCTTTCATCATTGGCCTTGTTGACACCTCTCCAAATGTAACGTTTATGGTTGTGGCCAAAAAGTTTGATTTTTGGACTCATGACTCCAAATGACCTTGTTCCAGAAGTTTTGAGGCTTGTCTCTGTGCTGTTTGGTGTATTGTAGGTGAGATACTTTTTGACATTTGCGCAGTAATGGCTTTCTTCTGGTGACTCGACCATGCAGCCCATTTTTCTTCAAGTGCCTGCTTATTGTGCATCTTGAAGCAGCCACACCGCTAGTTTCCAGAGTCCTGTATTTCAGCTGATGTTATATGTGGGTATTTGCATCCTGAACAATTTTTCTGGCACTTGTGGCCGAAATTGTCCGTGGTTTGGTTCTTATAGAGCACCTGATTTTCTATTTGTTAATCACAGTTTGACCACTGCTGACTGACATTATCAATTCCTTGGATATCTTTTTGTATCCCTTTCCTGTTTTATACAGGTCAACTACCTTTCCCCATAGATCCATTAACAATTCTTTTGCTTTCCCCATGACTCACAATCCAGAAACGTCAGTGGCTGGAAGAAAGATGCAAGTGTCTGGATCCCAGAAACTCACTCAGCTTTTATGCACACACTGATTACAAGCAAACAGGTCAAAGATGAGGATGATACCTTTAGTAGCCATTTAAACACATTTGTGTCAACTTCTGTGCATGTTTTCATGCCAAAATCACCAGGGTATGTAAACTTTTGATCCGTCATTTAGATGTTTTTGGTTGTGCTTGTGATTTAAAAAGAGAAAACACAGTAGTTTGACAATAAATGGCTTCACCCAGCCACTAACCAGGAGTGGAAACAAAGTTTTTGTGTTGCCATTCATATTCTCTGAAAAAAGGCCAAGAACGCAAAAATTCTGCCGGAGTATGTAAACTTTTTTGCACAACTGTATCTGCATTTTTCCAGGTGTGGCAACTTTTTACCCGCAATTGGATGTGTGTGGCTAGAGATGCAGCCTGAGGGACCATCACTAGTTATTCTGCTCATCGTAGTCAGAGGGATCTGCTGACAGCCTTGTAACTTTCTACATATCCCGTGTTGTATCACACTATACATGGATTTTATGTTTGACTGATACTGCCATCTAGTGGTCAGAAGGCAGCATGACTGCTCCTTATAAGAAATGTGCATTCTTCATTGTTCTGGTGGTAGACTTCATTTATTAAGAGCTCGTCCTCCTTTAATACCGGCAGCTGAACCTTTATTCTGTTTTTATACTATGAAGCTATTTTATAGCTGTAGTTGTACTCCTACGTGTAGAGTGTTATTCTCTGCTTTTATCTTGGTAAATTGTAGCCAGTCAAACTACTCCTTACAAAAGTGTGTGATCTCCCTGTAGAAAGGAGAGCTGGGCTGTAAGAGCAGGAGACCTTTCTCATGGAGTCATTGGTGACTGCAGCTTTCCAAACAGTAGGCATGGCGGTAGGACCCTATTCATATCACATTCATGGCCGACTGAAGCTAGGACAGGTTATACGAATCTGTAGTTTGAATTGGACTACATTCACTCTGTTTCCCATTGGCATAAGCTTCCTGTGCTGGACCAAATGGCGCAGTGGACAAAGTGCTTACATTCAGGGAACAGCGTACCTAGTCTGAAAATTCTAGCTAGATGCATCACTTGGTATAATTTGGGAATATTAACATGCAGCAGTTTCTCCCCAGTTGCAGGACTGTAGTTCTTGCACTTCAAACCTTTACACTGGTGTTCAGACCACATACATTAAGCTCCTTTCTATTCACCTTAGTCCTGTATGTGCTGTCGGCAATCCATTTCATATTTTACAGCATGATGGTTACAATTCTAGAACCATGATCTACTTAGTTGCATCACCATTGTCGGCGTGTAGCTCATGAAGGAATTCACGTGGGTATATAAGGTGTGTGATAGGCTGCCGCACACACCTTCTCATTGCTGTCATAGAAAAAGGTACAGTTTATTATTTATTGGCTTTCGGGCTGAGGGAGTCAGTAGTTCTGATACTGGGCGGTTTGTGAACTGTTCACATGCTGCATTAGCGAAGTTGTATCGGGAGTGGATAAATGGCGCTACAGCGAATAAGTGAAGTTATGTGCCATCGATGGGGTGAGTCTGCTGCAAAGGGGGAGCAGTTCACTGCCAAGATGAACCAAGAGGCTACCAGGGTGTAAAACAATTCAGCCAACCCTACTGCCTGTGGGATGGTCACTGTGACTCTGCTAAGGAAGTTGCATCGGCAGAAAAGGCTGCAATTGCACGGCAGTATTGGGATTGGTCCTCGGCTGCTTGATTCCGATAAGTTGTGTTTTCCAAATCAGCAAATGGATGGACATTAGCATGTTGGGTGAAGAACATCATAGAACAAACATCATGCAACCATTGCTGGAAGAACCCAAGCTGCTGGTAGCACTGTTAAGATCAGTTTTCTGGGTCCACTCATCTATGGTGAAGGGACTCTGAACCGATTTGGCTGTAAGGTTATGTTCACACGGCTTATTTCGGGGCGTATTTAAGGACGTAATTACGTCCGCAAATACGTCCCGAAATAAGTTTCAAATAATGAACAATTAGATTAGCATTGATTCCAATGTAAAATACGCCTCGTCGTATTTGCGGGTGTAAATACGATCGTAAAATTAAGTCCCCTGTCACTTATTGAGGCGTATTTTGCAACGTAAATCCCCACAGTAAAGAATGGGGAATGTATTTACGACACAAAATATGTGCCACACTTTGTGACACGTATTTGCGGACGTAAATACGCCCCGAACTACGCCGTGTGAACATAGCCTAATCGTTCTTTGTAGATCATGTACATACATGCTGATTGTCTTCCAGCAAGACCATGCAATAAATCACACGGCTAGAAGTGTCCAACATTGGTTGGAAGAGCATGACCAAGACTTCCAAATATTGGCCTCCTAATTTCTCAGACTTGGACCCAATTGGGCATCTGAGCAGGGCTGTGGAGTCGGCAAGCCAAAACCCCGACATTTCCTAAACCTCCGACTCCTGACTCTCGTCTCCCTCATACCCGGCGCATGTTTAAGTGATAACTTTACTGTAGTAAAATGCTAACATCAGGCTGTTTATCACCTTATGATACAATAATCAAGCTATTTAGGAAGAACAGACACTGATAAGCAAAAGGGTAACAAGGTTTTGATCTTTTGAATGTGTAGAAGAGACCTGGGATCAGATTTTGGTCAAGATATGATTGACTCTGATTCAGAGCCCAGAAGAATTCAGGCAGTGCTGAAAACCAAAGGTGGATTTCCCAAATACTAACAAAATAATAAAAATTTAACATTTTGATTTTTAGGAGCAAAACAGTAACAATACAGTTACATGACAAGAATCTGCAGAACTAAGCAGATGCTAAATACTTGCAAGTCACATTTATGTAGAAGATAGGTAAGATGACTGTACATAAAATTGCTCTTTGGACTGCTTCAAACTAACTGGACCAACTTATTATATATTTTGGGAGTCTGTCGGTCCATTTTATGACGACTCCAACTCCTGCAAAAAAGGCACAGACTCGGACTCCATAGCCCTGCATCTGAGGGACATCTCTGATCATTGTTTGCTCCATGGATCCTTCTGCATGCACCCTCCAGCAGCTGTGGGAAACAGTCAACATTGCTCCAGATACATGTGACAACCTACCAGGACCTTACCGAGTCACTCCCAGCCCATCTAGCTGCTGTACACGGCGACTACTCTGGATATTAGCTGCCGGTCATAACAATGTGACTCCACTGTGTATATGTGCAGTGCCTGTATAAGTAGTTCTAATAGTATTTTCTTGTATAATAGTGTAGTATATAGGAGACGGCCAAAGATTGTATTCTGCTGTGTGAATATACACCGTGCCTGGATGAAATGTAATCTTTCCCTTTTTGATCCCGTGTATATTTTTGCTTATAGATACTGAAAAATCTGAAAAGGAAAACTAGACGTGTAGGAAGTGATCCAAGTATAGCATGGGCTCCAGCATAGATAAGCCGTAGATGGTCACCATTGCTTCAAGTAAGGCTTGATATTTGCTGCAAAAAGACATTTTAGATTTTGTTCCTCACCTTATTGGAACTTGCTGTGGGAAGACTGCATTTGGTCATTGTGCCGGCTCTTTTGGTGCTTTACCATTTTTTGGGAGGGGGGGAGGTTTTCAGAATGTAGCATGCTGTTCTAGTAGCCAACAGATCTGATTTTGTATCCTATAGTTTGAGAACCTGACCGGCCATAGTTATGATGGGACACCTGCTGATAACGCGATTGAAACTAAGGGGCAGAATCGCTCAGCTGGGCGTTGTGCCCCATCAGCTGGGACTGGCTCTGCCCAGAGGGCAGCACAGTGTGCGGACTCATAGAAAACTCATACGTCTAACCCTCCATCTCGGGCAAGAGAACCTAGCCAGCAGATGCCAGCTGAAGGGAACAGCACTTGGCTAAGCAGTTCTGCCACCACTTTGTCATCTAGTGGGAATTTCTGTATATGGGCACCTACCTGGGTACGTTTATGTCAAGTGGTCCTTGGTGCACCCCAGGAATATACCGATGTGGTTATATCAGCTGGTTTTTATTAGCTGGTTCTGAATTCTTGATGCAGGATTCAGCATGTCTGTGGGATCTCTACTTGGACCTTCATGGCTCACATAGAGATGGGTTCATTACAGGGGTGTATGAGAACCTAGTTCTTCATCTACTAATTACGTGTTGGATTGCACATTCGTATTGTATATAGTTGTAGGCACCAGTGCACTACAAAGACATAGCAGAGGTTGATCAGGTTTAGAGGTGGGTGACAACGTATTGGAATGGGTGATCTACCCAAAAAGAGGATTAATAAGGGTCAGTAGAGATGTATTTATACCCAGGGCTGTATTATAACAAGGGGGATCATCTACGTCTGGTGGCGAGGGTTTCTACAACAACATTAAAGGACCCATGCTTGCTTTACTTCCGATTGATTGTGAGCATCCGGTCTGGGCCAGTACTCATGTATTGAGGGACTATTGTTTAGATTAGTGTTACATTTTAGGTGTAGGGGGTGTATTTAGCACAGTTAATATATGAAGTGATGTTTCCAGCAGTTCTGCCACAGTACGGGCATGTCCCCACGGCACCGGTTTGCAGATGGTTTTTCAGACTGTTTGCGGTTTTGCAAACCGTCTGAAAAACCGGCCGCAAACTTTAACACTGGCCTCTATGGAAAACCTGTGCAGCAGTCCCCACTGCACAGGTTTTCCGCCCGGTGGTTTTTGAAACCGCTGTCCGCCCAAAAAACATAGAACATGTCTTCACAGTTGTAGCTAGTAATCGTGCCTGGTGAGGCATGATTGACAATACAAAGAGGGACTAAAGTCACCAAAGTCGCAAATTCATTCTGTATCCTACCAGCTAGAATCAGAAGGCTGGATACAGTGGAGGAGACCTGATCCATATTTTCTTCTCGGCCATCTTTATTTTCTGATTAGATTCCTCAATTTTGTGGTCTGTATATGATTATGGTGGCAGCCATCTTGCCTGAGCTGCTTTTAACAGCATTTAGAGAGATGCTTTACAGCAGCTTCATGAACATAGGAGCCTGTGAACAGGAGAAGACCCATTGCCTTCTAGTCCTGCTCTGTAACCTGGGAAGAAGTCGGTGTGCAGAGAGGGTGAGCTGTGACTCCTATTGTGGCTGGTGAATCCTGTGTTATTTATACACATTGATGTCCTCTGGGTGTAACCCTGCTTGTGCTGATAATTCACAGAACATGACACGTCAGACTAGATATACTAATTGTTTTGTTTTGGTTTTTTTTTAAATCGGTAGTGATATACAAAGTTAGAAAAAACAACCCAAAAAACCCTGCAAAAGGGGTGTGGCTTTACCGTGAAGGGGTGTGACTTAGTGTGCAATGGTGTGTACCAAAAGGTGTAGTTCGTGGTATAAAGTAAGCCAACTTAAGGATGATGTCTGGTTAGACAAGCCGGTTTTGATGTGCGCCAGATTAACGCTAACTGTGGCGCATTGTGCCTAGTCTAACTTTACACTGTCTGAGTTAGAAATATTGAGAAAACTGCCTCTTTGCGTTTTTAAGAAAAAAAAAAATTGTTCTGCGTCTTACTCAGGAATCCTGCTTCTAGTGATAGAACCTATAAATCAGAGTCCAGCTTCTCTTCCTTTAACACCTCCTGCTTTCTGGGTAGTATAAATCACTTGACCGGTTCACTTTAAAGGGGTTCTCCGGGCAAAGAAGAAAACTAAGTAGATAAACTACATGTCGTAATGAAAAAATTCTTAAATAACTTTAGTTAGAAAAGTCTGCTCGTTTTGTCTAGGGGATAATCATTATAGAAGAACAAAATGGCCGCCAGGCTCCTTCCTCAGCCGGAATCTGTCCTACAGGAAGTAGGACAGGCTTTGTGAGTTTCCTCCTGGTTAGGCGGACATAACTGACCTGAACTGACTTGTGGTAATGGGGACGGCTCTACAGAGTAGAAAGAAGACTGAGGGCTGTACACACACATACATATATTAAATTTGGTGTGGATATAGTATATAGAATGTATAGCTCAGCTGAGAGGAAGCGGCTGTTGTGGGAAATGTAGTTTTCATACAGTGCGCCTATCAACTGTAGCTCCGCCCACTAGTCCAGTGAGGAGAAGTTCCAACATGGCAGTATCATGTGATATAAGTGTTTGTCAGTAGCTCACACACTGGATTGTGACAGTTACTGCTTATCTTTAGTATTACTGAACTGTATGTTCTAATTTTTTGGAGTTTCTCACACAACACCTTTTAAGCAGTGATTCTGGTGACACTGGAGCCTCTTTAGGGTGTCCGTTCTGCCTCAAGTGGTGTGATTTATAGTGGGGACTGCTGGATTATCTAGAACCAGCGGTGTCGCCCCACTGAATAGTCCAATGCAATTATAATACAGCACGTATGGGTTGAAAAGTTAGTTTTCTGCGGTATTTCTAACTGGATTATTAAAGAGCCCCATAACATGGTGCTGGTTAACCCTGGAAAATCCAGGTGGCAAGTTCCATCAGCAACCTGCTTGTGACAGGAGTCAAACCCAGTCCAAAGTGAGAAATGGTCTTGTAGCTTCCAGATATAGTGTAGATGGGCTTCCTCAGTAGTATTTTCCTTTTTATTTCTGTTCCTAAGAACTTCTTGGAGAAGTTGCCTTCAGATAACATCAGATGCTGTTTGTACATAAGAGATGGTATCTGATCAGAAGGTTAGCAAGCTTAGAAAGCAAATAATTGCCTAATCAGCCCTCCAAATAGATCTTAATATTAACTGGAATTTTTGGAATGGTTTCTTTAACTTTTTACCAAGAAGGCTATAAATTATTTCTAGGCATAATATATACATCTGCATCTACAATAACGGTGTATTCACACGAAGAACTGACACCTCCATGTGATCTGGACCAGCCTGACTGCAAAGGTCTAAAATATCTGGTCTAAAATGTCGGGGTCTTCACACAGCCAGCTACAAGGTATTTGATGCGTATCACCTCTTCAATTTACCAGAAACCCCCACCAGTCCTGTCCAAGGGCTGTGTCTGGTATAATCAACCCTATGTACTCAAACAGGGGCTACATTGCAATAATAGTGGGCATAGGCCTATCCTGTGGTTGTGGTTTCTCTGTTCTGTCTATGGACCGCATATCATGGTTGGGCGCTCGGCCTTCTCAAGGCTTCGCATTTTAACGACTGGGCATTTAGCAGTTCCTGCAGCCTTGAGCATTTCCTTGGTTTAAAGCAGTGATTGTGAATGCTGTTGGGTAATTCTGGCAGTTCGCTGATCCATTTTACAACCATAGTAAACCTACAGTTTAGAAGGCCTGCGTTGAAGATTCTGTTTGTAGCCCCCATTGCAGATCCTGTCAACAATTATGTAACCAATTGCGCGCCATGCAGTGCTGCTTTTATCTTTAAAGGGGTTTTGCCACGTTCTACCTCCTGCTTCCCCGCTCTTACTCTGTGCGCGCAGAAGGGGCGTGTGTGATTTGATTAATGCATTCATTTGCCCCACAGATGACACCCATCCCTTTTCCCCTCAAAGAAAGGTCTGTTTATTAAAGCATTGAAGTAGCTGAAGGTAAATTTTTTCCTCCAGCAAAAGGGTCCCAGGTACAAATCCCAAAGGAACCAACCGGGTTTTTTTTTTTTTTTTTATTTTTTTTTTTTACAATGCACATAATGATTGGGGGGTTTTTTTTATTTTTTTTTTGCATAATTACTAAGGAGGACAGGGTAGATGACAGCCCCGGGGGTTTAAACTCAGTAGCTCCCTGAGGGGAGGTGATGTCTGATGGGACTGAGCTCACAGCCGGTCTATCCCCGGACCCAGCTGAAAACAAGGGGATCACAAAAGGACACAAAAAACAAAAAACGGTGCAGAATCTTTAATAAAAATAAAGGGGTGAAAATTTTTTTTTCATTTAAAAGCTTCCCCCCGCAATTTTTACTTCGTGGAAAAACCCCCTTTTTAAAAAATGACAAGCCTTGACTAAAACCCAATAGACTTCAGTGTTGTCATCAGGGTCTTTCTGGTGTGTAATGGATCCAGTGCCACCTCGGCATTCAAGGTTACATTCCGAGCCTCTGTTGCAGAGGTGGCACCATATCCATTACCTGCCCAACACCAGCAGGCTTGGCATATTTGTAGTGTTCCTTTTTGCTTTGATATGCCAGAAAGTAGCCACTTTGGGCTGTAACTTGTCGCTTAGAATGTCTTCTATGTGTAATACATCCGCTTGAACATTAGCTGTAAAGTAAAACTTTCAGGCTTTTTGATCGGGCAATGTAATAGAACTTGTTTTGGTTTGGCCCAAAAGCTCGCTTTTATTAGTCCCTTTATCACGCTAAACTAAGTAAACTCCGGATGGGGCTTACCATCGAGAGTCATACAAAAGTACAAGTCGGGGGGTTTGAGGGGAGGCTTTCTAGGTCAAAACCCTTGTTGGGAAAGAAGTGGGCCATCAATTGTTCTAAAATCTTGTGACACACACACGCAAATATTGCCTTAATCTCTGATTAGGATGTCAACCTTGGTGGAGCAGAGGCCCTTAAGGAATTTAGTAAAATGGCGTATATCTCCTGCAGTAATTGGCAGCGTTTCTGTATGAACAGTTTTTTGCTTCTGGTGAGGATTAGCTGTATGGAAGGAACCTTCTTGCCCCCTGCACCCTTCTGTGTATGGAAGGAACATTATTGCACCCTTCTTGTATGGAAGGAACATTATTGCGCACCCTTCTGTGTATGGAAGGAACATTATTGCCCCCTGCCACCCTTCTGTGTATGGAAGGAACATTATTGCCCCCTGCACCCTTCTGTGTATGGAAGGAACATTATTGCCCCCTGCACCCTTCTGTGTATGGAAGGAACATTCTTGCCCCCTGCACCCTTCTCTGTATGGAAGGAACATTCCTTGCCCCCTGCACCCTTCTCTGTATGGAAGGAACATTTTGCCCCTGCACCCTTCTGTGTATGGAAGGAACATTCTTGCCCCCTGCACCCTTCTGTGTATGGACGGAACATTCTTGCCCCCTGCACCCTTCTCTGTATGGAAGGAACATTCTTGCCCCCTGCACCCTTCTCTGTATGGAAGGAACATTATTGCCCCCTGCACCCTTCTGTGTATGGAAGGAACATTATTGCCCCCTGCACCCTTCTGTGTTGGAAGGAACATTCTTGCCCCCTGCACCCTTCTCTGTATGGAAGGAACATTCTTGCCCCCAGCACCCTTTTTCTGTATGGAAGGAACATTATTGCCCCCTGCACCCTTCTGTGTATGGAAGGAACATTCTTGCCCCCTTCTGTGTATGGAAGGAACATTCTTGCCCCCTGCACCCTTCTTTCAGATTCAGGCCGTCTGATTCCGGGCGTGTGCTGTCGGGTCACTTGTCTGACTGGATCCTAGCAAGGTAATGATAGGTGAAGCCTTATTTGCCAAACCGTGTTTACATAAGGGACTGGCTCGCACAAGGTGTAATCTGTATTGGAAGCAATAAAGGCAGCTTTCTGATTGTGTCCCATGATATATTACAGAGGTAGGGCGCATACTTCATATACTGCCGTTCAGCCGCCTCTAAACCCATGACTCCACAGAGCAGGATTACAGTTGGATAGTTAAGCGGAGCAGTATTTAGAATCCGCAAATATCTGACACTGACCAGTGCCTATAGGCCACAATAGAAAATCCGAGCTGTAGTCTACACTGCACAGGTTTTCTACTATGGATTTTCTAAACCGCCAGAATATAGAACCTGTTCTATCGTCCAGCAGATCCTAGTCCAGTTCCATGTACTGGGCCGGCCGAAAACTGACCGCGGTATGGTGATGTTAAAATACCGTCCGATATCCAACACCATTTTAAATCGGCCGTGTAGACAAAGCCGAAAGCTGATCATACATTATAATACCTGTTGGCCGGTGACCTTAGAAATTTGTAATTTTTTTTTTTTTTTTTTTAAAGCCCTCTACAAGTGAGATTTTCATTTTTACAGCTTTTTTTTTTTTTTTTCTATACACAATGTTTAATTCATTACCATTGTAAGAGCTCTGCTTGCAAGGAATGAATAAAAAGGAGTTGTGAAATTTCCCTACATATTAGTAACTCATTGTGAAATAACTATTCTGTTGCATCCATTCTTTATATTTAAAAAAAAAAAAAAAAAAAAAAACTCCTGTCTCCTTTTCCTTATGTAGTGCAGAATTCATTTTATTTTAAACTTTTTTATATACTTTTTTTTTTTTTTTTTTTTTGGGAAGGGGGGGGGGGGCGGATCGGATGGGAGAAGCTGGGCCTTTGCTCTCCCTCTTTTCCCTATTGGGTTTTCCCAATATAGATAGTTGTCTTTTCCTATGTACAGTTTCCAATATGGAGCATTTGAAGCCGCATGCATACCATTATGTAAGTTGAGCAGGATAGGTACACTTTTTTGCATCTACTCTTGTTTGTACATAGGAGATCTTATCAGAAGGTTAACGAGCTTAGAAAGCAAACAATTGCCTAATCACTATCTACTCTTACTTCAGTTTGGCACTGTATTTCTCCTAAAAAAAAAAAAAAAAGTGTTCCTGAATTAGTTAGATGTATGTTACCATTCCAGTTCTCAAAGGGATTTGTCCCTGCACACACAGTCAGGACTGATTGAAAAATGTTGGACAATGGACCTCTACTCTATTGGTAACTCCCACCTGACAGATTTGGTATTGAATTTCTATAAGAAATGATAGAAGAACCCTGAAACAGAGAGATTTGAGGAAAGCTGCTCCAGGATTGTTTCGTGGGAAATTCCAGTATTCATTAAGACATGTCAGCAATGACCACTGGTCCTCTATAAAGGGAACCTGTCACATGGGTTATGCCACCCTTGCTGAGGGAAGCACAGGCTAGTGACAGACCTGCTGTTTCCAGCACTGTGTCCCTTAGGTATGTTCATGCAGCATAATTGCGCGGCGTGTTTTGTTGCGTATTTTTACGTCTGAAATGCACGCCGCAATTAAGGTATTTCAGTATATAATATGCGCGTATTGTACGCCAGGAGAGAGAAGTGACGTGTAACTTCTTTGCGGCACTTACGCGGCATGGATAATGGGAGCTAATGGGGGGTATGCGCTGATTAGCGCGTACTTCTAAAACACCCGGCGTACTGCCGCGCGTACAATACGCACCGCAATACGCCGTGTGAACATACCCTTATTCTGTCAAATGCAACAGTTTCGGGGCATACACTGCTCAAATCTGGCACTTTAAACCTGTTCTGGCAGACACGAGTCCAGATTATACTTGAGCAGCTGTTAGCCCTACCCACCATGGCTGGCCCTGCCTACCTGCCGGTTATTCACAGGTTTCTACCTATTGAAAGGGGTCAGCTGGGAGTCTGAGGATTTCATACAATACTATAAACAGTATTTTCAAAAATGTAAAGAGATTCCACTTCCTTCCTGTGTTTCTTTCATTTGCCTCTTTATTCATCTATCACGAGATCCACTTTTTGCAGTGAATCTTCCTGCTTGGGGGAGGGTAGTAGTTCCCCAGCAGCTTTTTCCTACAATTCTCACAATGTACTGCAGTTATAATCTAAAACTTCCCTTCAACCGCCCTCTAGTTCTCCTAGCACTGTTCAGCCACCTTATGCCCTCTGCATCGCTGCTCCAGTTCGCCTCCTGGTGGCCTGCAGCAGGCTGTGTAGAACCATGCACCTATCATTGAGGTAAATTTATCCTATCTATGGTTAAACAGAAAATATTCTTTGTCGTATCAGTATAATATATATATACATTACATAATTTATATATTGTTGTGTGTGTGTATATATGTATTGTGCTGTACATCCCCCACAGCAGGTACAAAGCTATCCCATCATTGTAACTGCTGTGGCATCACACAGCTTTTCTGTACACTGGATAGTCTACCTAGCATCCAAGAAAGATGAGTGACCTCACATCCTCCACAGCAATCCGTTTTTGATCATGGGAAAGCTGTGTGCCTGCTGTAGAGAATGTGGCATCATCCCTGCACCCAGTGATGTCAGGGCGGCGTCACATGGTGCTTTACCCTGGCACCACTACTATATAAAGAGCAGTAGGCAGTTTTTTTTTTTTGTTTTTTTCTTCTTTGACTGCTGCTGGATAATCTTAGAAGTCCTAATGCACGTTCAGCTGATCAAACACTGCACATCAGTGACCAGGTGAAAAGTTCTATTTAGCAAATTTATCAAAAAGCCCTCTCCTATCAGAAGAGGTAAATACAGTGCACAATTATGAAGACAGCTAGACTTTAGCATCTAGCAAGTTGCTATTTAGATGTACTCAAGTTATCACTGTATGTTACATTTCTGTCAGCATCTCTGTTTACATAGTGATTGAGTCACTAGAAGCAGCCAGATCATTTTCTGCTCAGGACACCACAGGAGAGTTTGATGACAAAACGTCTATTGAGGCCGTGTGATCTATGGACATCACATGATATGTAGGAAGGAGGGGAGTAAAGGGCTCGCTGCCTGGTTTTGCAAAGCAGAATAGGTTTTTTTTTTTTTTTTTTTTTTTTTCCAGTATCAAATATAGAGTTCAATATTAAGTTGTAAGCTCTGTAACAAATAAAAAGATAGTCCTGGGGTACCCCATTTAAAGTAATAGGGTGAATCAGCCATGAGTGGGCGGGGCTAGTTGTGGGTGGGCTTGCCTAACACCTGCTTATGAATAAGCTGGACTCTTTTCTAGCAGAACAGGCCGCGAATAACCAGATTTGAGAATTAAATGCTCTGAAACTGCTGCATCTTACAGAATAAAGGAAACAGCAGGTCTGTCACTAGCTTGTGCTGTCCTCAGCAAGGGTGATATAAGCTATGTGACAGGTTTCCTCTTAAAGGGGTTTTCTGGGACTTTTTGGTATTTAATGGCCTATCTTTAGGATCCCTTTAATAGTTTTAGGGGTCAAACCACCACTTATCTGGTATTAAAGGGACCACGGGGCTCTAGCAAGTGCTGCTTTCCCTATGTTCACTATATACAGCCCTGTACATTTTGGTAGTAGCTTTGCCTGGTGCTGTGTAGCACAGTCCTAGTCATGTGGATGTTTAACAATGACCCGTGTCTTGAAAATGGATACTACCCCAGATGTTAAAGGGATAGTCCCACTATGAGAAATTCTCTTCACGGTCACTTGTTGCTAGGTGTGATCCGGCCCTTCATTTGATTAGGAAGGGCGGCACGAACTCCATCCTCCTTCACTTCTATGTGCGTTCCGAGTATAGCCACATACTCGGCTAAACTCAGAACTCCCATTGAAGTGAGCGAGGAGGACGACGCTAGCAGATCACACCTAGCAACGAGCAGCCGGTGAAGAGAACTTCTTGTAACGGGATTATCCCTTTAAGCATGGCAAACCAGGTTCTACATGTAGAAAATAAATATACATGTTTGCTATCACTACATTATGGAGTGAGTGAGCAGGCAAACTACCTTACCCATAGGTTTTAATCTATTTAGGAAAGACAAAGCGAACAGGAGGGGAGGAGGAATGTCTGTATGTAAGGAGGGATATAAAGGCAAATGTGAAAGAGGTAATACAGGGCGGAATAGCTAATGATGTGGAAACATTGTGGGTGGACATACAAGGGGGGGTTAATGCAGAAAATATTATTTTTGGTGTAATCTCTAGACCCCAGAACATCACCGAGGAGATAGAACAGATGTATAATCAAATGGTGCGGGCAGCACAGTCGGGTACAGTTGATGATAATGCGTGAATTACCCAGGCATTGACTGGGTTCACGGTTATGCATCAACTGAAAGGGGAAGGAAGGTCCTCAATCTGTTAGAGTATAATTTTATGGTGCAGTTTGTGGTGGATCCCACTAGAAGTGATGCTCTGTTAGATCTGGTCATTTCTAACAAAGCAGAACTAGTCGGAGCGGTCACGGTTTCTGAAAATCTTGGTAACAGTGACCACAATATAATTTTATTTTAGCGTAAACTGGAAAAAAGAAAAACGGAACGGGAGGGCAAAAACATTTAATTTTAAAAGAGCCAAATTTTCCTTATTGAGACGCAATACAGGACCAAGACTGGGAGCAGCTATTAGCAAATAGTGATGGGGGAGCTTTAAATATACTTTGGGGATGTTTATTGCAAAATACACTCACCGGCCACTTTATTAGGTACACCTGTCCAACTGCTCGTTAACACTTAATTTCTAATCAGCCAATCACATGGCGGCAACTCAGTGCATTTAGGCATGTAGACATGGTCAAGACAATCTCCTGCAGTTCAAACCAAGCATCAGTATGGGGAAGAAAGGTGATTTGAGTGCCTTTGAACTGGCATGGTTGTTGGTGCCAGAAGGGCTGGTCTGAGTATTTCAGAACTGCTGATCTCCTGGGATTTTCATGCACAACCATCTCAGGGTTTACAAAGAATGGTCCGAAAAGAAAAAACAATCCAGTGATGCGGCAGTCCGTGGGCGGAAATCCCTTGTTGATGCCAGAGGTCAAAGGGAATGGGCAGACGGTTCGAGCTGATAGAAAGGCAACAGTGACTCAAATAGCCACCCGTTACAACCAAGGTAGGCAGAAGAGCATCTCTGAACGCACAGTACGGCGAACTTTGAGGCAGATGGCTACAGCAGCAGAAGACCACACCGGGTGCCACTCCTTTCAGCTAAGAACAGGAAACTGAGGCTCCAATTTGCCCAAGCTCATCGAAATTGGACAGTAGAAGATTGGAAAACGTTGCCATGGTCTGATGATCTCGATTTCTGCTGCGACATTCGGATGGTAGGGTCAGAATTTGCGTCAACAACATGAAAGCATGGATCCATCCTGCATTGTATCAACTGTTTAGGCTGGTGGTGGTGGTGTCATGGTGTGGGGAATATTTTCTTGGCACTCTTTGGGCCCCTTGGTACCAATTGAGCATCGTTGCAACACCTTGTGGAATCTATGCCACGAAGAATTGAGGCAGTTCTGAAGGCAAAAGGGGGTCCAACCCGTTACTAGCATGGTGTACCTAATAAAGTGGCCGGTGAGTGTATATTCCTATGGGTAACAAGTATAGGCGACTAAAACTAAAACCAACATGGCTTCTACCTTCTGTTAAGAGGGCAATAAAAAATAGCATTTAAAAAATATAAATAAGAGGGCTCGGCATCAGCATTTGAAAATTACAGAGATCTTAATAAAATCTGTAAAGTGATAAAAGCAGCTAAAATTCAAAATGAAAGGCAGGTGGCCAAGGACAGCAAGACTAACCCCAATAAATTATTTAAGCATATAAATGCCAAAAAGCCAAAGTCAGAGCAAGTAGGACCCTTAAAAACCTGTGATGAGGAGCTGGTCACTGGTGACCAAGAGAAGGCAGAGGTACTAAATAGGTTCTTCAGCTCAGTATATACTATCAATGAGATAGTAGTAGTTGATGGGGGTGGGCCAAGTGCAGATGTAGGTGGTGCCAGTACTGTTAATACATCTGCTCTAATTTAATTGGTTCAGCGTAGAAAAAGTCAAAGCCAAGTTAAATAAACTGAATGTGAACAAGGCTCCAGGCCATGATGGCATTCACACAAGAGTTCTTAAAGAGCTCAGCTCGGTTATCTCTGTGCCCCTGTACATGATATTTAGAGATTCCCTGGTGACTGGTATAGTACCAGGAGACTGGCGCAAGGCAAATGGAGTTTCCATCTACAAAAAAGGCTCCGTCTTGCCCAGGTAATTATAGACCAGTAAGTTTAACATCTGTTGTGGGAAAATGTTTTGAGGGGCTTATAAGGGACTATATACAGGAGTATGTTGACAAACACAATATTATTAGTGATTGCCAGCATGGATTTACTAAGGACAGAAGCTGTCAGACCAATCTGATTTCTTTTTATGAAGAGGTGAGTAGAAGTCTGGATAGCGGGGCAGCTGTGGATATTGTGTTTTTAGACTTGGCAAAGGCATTTGACACTGTCCCGCATAAGCATTTGTTAGGTAAATTAGAATCCATTGGGTTAGAGATAACAGTGTGTAATTGGATTAAGAACTGGCTGCTGGATCGTACTCAGCAGGGCTGTGGAGTCGGCAAGCCGAAGTCCCGACTCCTCAATTTCCCAAACCTCCGACTCCCTCATACATGGCGCATGTTTAAGTGATAACTTTACTGTAGTAAAATGGTATCAGGCTGTTTATCACCTTATGATACAATAATCAAACTATTTAGGTAGAACAGACACTGACAAGCAAAAGGGTAACAATGTTTTGTTCTTTTGAACACTTGAGTTGAAGAAAAAGCTGTATTTGTATCCAAATCCAGTCTGCACCTACATTGGGAATGTGTAGACGAGACCTGGGATAGGATTTTGGTCAAGATATGCTTGAATCTGATCCAGAGCCTAGAAGGATTCAGGCAGTATTGAAAGCCAAAGGTGGATTCACCAAATACTAACAAAATAATAAAACATTTTGATTTTTAGGAGCAAAACAGTAAGAATGCAGTTATAGGAAAGAATCTGCAGAACAAAGCAGATGCTAAATACTTGCAAGTCACATTTATGTATAAGATAGGTAAGATGACTGTGTATAAAATTACAGTAGCCTCATGTGCAAAGCTGTAGTGGATGGTGAGGGATGGAGCCTGAAAGTGACAAGTTCAAACCATTGTTACCATTTTGCTTGTCAGTCTAAAATATATTTATTGGACATGACTTTAGGACACACAAAAATTTTAAATATGCAAAACACTGCAGGAACATTTGTGGAGTCTCTGAATTTGTTCTGAGAAATAGTATTGCCTCCATCAGATCCTGCATAGACGACCTCACATCTGATCTCATTATTTCCAGGATAGAGAACAGCCTCTCTACACTAACTTGGGTTGGTGGCAAAGCGGTGAACACAGGGGCAACACCTCTAGCAATGTCAGGCCATGTTCACACGGCTTATTCTGGGACGTAATTCAGTCCGTAATTACGCGCCGAAGTGCGCAAATTACAGGCTGAATCCGTCCCAGTAACTACGGTAATGCACAGTTCTCATAGAGAACTATGCATTATGTCTCCTCTCCCTGCTCGGCGAATACGCCGAGGGGGGAGATAATTGACGTGTCACTTTCTAGCGGCGTATACGCGCCGCTAGCAATGACTGTCTATGGGCCGGCGAAGTGCCAGCCCCCCGCTCGCTCCCCCGCTCCCGCCCCCGGCCACACGGCGGAATTACGCCCCGCAGTTAAGCCGTGTGAACATAGCCTCAGGGTATAAAGGAATTGCCTCATCCACAGTCAGTTTTGATGAATGGTTAAACTTTTCTACTTCTTTGAAAGCAGGTGAAAAATGTTGCTGAAATCTGTTTGGCCTGGGAGCAGAATCTTTTCCCCTGGGGCAGCACTTTGCCTGCTCTGTCATCAATTACACTCCTCATGTGATAAGGCTGAAGATATGGGAGCAGTAGCACCGGCCGGACCCAATTCCTCTTGCTCTTTGCTCTGCATCGAATTAACTAGACCAACTTATTATATATATTTTGGGAGTCGGTCCATTTTATGACGACTCCGACTCCTGCAAAATAGCCACCGACTCCACGACTCCGACTCCACAGCCCTGGTACTCAGAGAGTGGTGGTAAATGACTCCTACTCTGAGTGGTCCCCGGTTGTGAGTGGTGTGCCGCAGGGCTCAGAATTAGGTCCTCTCTTATTTAATGTATTTATTAACGATATAGTGGAAGGGATCAATAGCACGGTTTCTATTCTTGCAGATGACACCAAGCTATGCAGGGTAGTGCATTCTATGGAAGATGCTCATAAATTGCAAGCAGACCTGGACACACTGAGTGATTGGGCATCCACTTGGCAAATGGGGTTCAATGTGGATAAATGTAAGGTTCTGCATCTGGGGAGAAATAATCTACAGGCATCATATGTCCTAGGGGGAGAAAAACTTGGAAAATCGCTTGTTGAGAAAGATCTGGGCGTTCTTGTAGATCATAGACTACAGAACAGCATGCAATGTCAATCAGCTGCCTCTAGGGCAAGTAAAATATTGGCGTGTATTAAGAGGCATGGACTCGCGGGACAAGGATGTAATTCTACCGCTGTACAAAGCATTGGTCCGTCCTCACTTAGAATATGCTGTTCAGTTCTGGGCCCCAGTTTATAGAAGAGATGTAATGAAGCTAGAGAGAGTACAAAGACGAGCAACCAAATTTATAAGGGGAATGGAGAATCTTAGTTATGAGGAGAGGTTAGTAGAATTGAACTTATTTAGTCTTGAGAAAAAAGACTGCTTCGGGGGGACATGATTAATTTATATAAATGGTCCCTACAAAAAGTATGGGGAAAAATTTATTACAAGTGAAGCCCCCTCAAAAGACAAGGGGACATTCCCTTCGACTAGAGAAAAAAGGATTCAATCACCAGAGGAGAAGAGCGTTCTTCACTGTAAGAACTGTGAATCTGTGGAATAGCCTGCCTGAGGAGCTGGTCACAGCAGGAACTGTAGAGAGTTTCAAGAAAGGCTTAGATAACTACCTGGAACTAAAGAATATTAATGCGTATGTAGCTATGTAAAATTCTGGATCCTGGCTGGTGGAGGCTCTTAGGTCAGAGATAGGGGTCTCCTGTGGAGCAGATTGGTTCTTGACTTGTGGGTTTCAGGGCATTAACCAGAGGTGAGGCTGGGCTTGAACTCGTCTCTCTCCCTTCACCCACATTTTCCCCACCCTTGGTTGAACTTGATGGACACGTGTCTTCTTTCAACCGTACTAACTATGTAATAGAAGCTGGTCTGAAGTCTGTTAGGTTCTTCGGTCTCCTGTAGGAAGGGGCAGTAGTCTAAGGCCTCGTTCACACGGCTTATTTGGGCACGGATTGGCTGCCAGTAGTCCGCGCCAATCCGCGCGTCGGCAGCAATCTACGGAGTATATATCCACTGCTCTCATAGAGAACAGTGGATTCCGACGCTCCTCCCCGCTCGGCGAATCCACCGCGGGGGGAGAAAGTGACATGCACATTATTTACGGCGCGTACTCGCCATAGATGACAGTCTATGGGGTCGGGGAGCGGCGCCCCCGCCACACTCCGGCCCCGTCCCGCCCCTTATTCACGCCGGATTTGCGAGCGCAATCCGGCTCACAAATCCGCCGTGAATAAGCCGTGTGAACACGGCCTTAGAAACTTTCATGTGCCTCCTTTCTCTGCGAACAGCAAAGGGGGAGACTCTGCACTCAATGATGCATCTTTTTGTAGGATGTGACTTCATTTTAGGCTACAGCTGCACGACAGTGATTTCCTGTCAGATTTTTAAGCCAATTCAGTGTTTAGAATCGGCAAAAATCTGACTGTAAATTATCCCCATAGACCTCAATAGAAAATCCCAGCTGTAGTCTATTTAGCTTGGATTTTCTGAGATTGGATTTCAAATCTGAAAACAGGTCCAAAAACTTAGAACATGTTCTATAATCCTATATATACAGTATATTATTGCTCGGCACACTACATGTAATAAGGTGCTAGGTTGAAGGAGAATTTCAGTCCAAATCCATTATTTGTATTCTAATAGACAGCACTCTTCTCCTATATTAGAAAATTTTATTAAGTATTCATATTAAAAAGCGACACCAACATGTTCTATAATCCGTCGTATTTCACTGTAAAACAAAGGATTGTAGTACTGTTCAATTGAAGGGGATGGCTGAAATCCAAAAACAGTGTAGAATACTGGTCTGATTCTGACACAGATTTTGTCCTTGCCGTGTAGAGGTTGTGTTGTGTTAAATGCCTAGGGGCCACTTGGATGAAACCAGTTTAGGTCTAAAACTGTGTTGCCCATAGCAACCAATCAGAGCTCCCCTTTCATTTCATATAATGCTCTAGAAAAATGAGGGGTGCTCTGGTTGCTATGGGCAACACAATCAGAGCTCCCCTTTCATTTCATATAATGCTCTAGAAAATGAGGGGTGCTCTGGTTGCTATGGGCAACAAAGTGAGATTTACCCCTCGACCGTTTTAATACATGTGGTTCATAGGTCTCCCAGTGACCATCATCAGTGTAGCCTCCCATCCACACACAGTGAGAGGGCCACTCCAGGGTGCAGACTCAGTCACTGTCAGATAACTTTATTTTCCCTTCTGTTAATCTCTTTATTAGACAATGGAATCGGCTGCTCCCAAACATACAATGGCTGATAACCGGCACCAATAGATTGCGCTATACCACAAATGTGTACACTGTCTACTTGCGTAAATGAATTGAATGAAGGCAGATAAGTATTACTCAGCTGATATGAAGAAACCTGGAGTCAGAGGGTATATCCGCGGGAGCACCAGTTATACTCTTGGTAGGGTGGAGGGTTAACTTAAGTCACATACAGTGTTTGAGCAAAACTCTTGACTGTATATTGTTGACTTAACCGCTATATACCTTAGATAGCTGCCAACCAAATGCTCTCTGGCCCCCAGCTATTGTCATTGGTGGTGACGCGTCTTTCTTGAGCACAAAGGATTGACCATTTTAGGCAGTGTTCACACGGCTTATTCAAGCTGTAATTGCGGGACGGATTTCGCCCGCAGTTACGGCTTGAATAAGGGGTGAGGGCGCTGCCTGCCGGCCCCATAGACAATGCATTGTTTACGGCGCGTACGCGCCGTAAATAATGTGCATGTCACTTTCTCCCTCCGCGGCGGATTCGCCGAGCAGGGAGGAGCGACGGAATCCATAGTTCTCTATGAGAGCAGTGGATTACCGTAATTGCTGCCGCGGATTGGCGCCGTACTGCAGCGCAAATACGGCGCACAGTACAGCTCCAATCAGTCCCAGAATAAGCCGTGTGAACAAGGCCTTAAAAAAAAAAAAAAAAAAAAAAAAATTATTCCAAATAGTTTTACTGCTCATCTGGGTGTTCCCATTCCAGTTTTCATAGGGATGTGTCCCTGTGCACACAGATTGGACAATGTCACTGTGCAAGGACACAACTTCTCTTTGGTAACACCCAGCTGACAGATTCAGGAATAAATGTCTAAAAGCAAGAAAAAATGTGCCAAAAATGACATGTCCTAAACAAAGTACACAATGCAGAAAGCTAAAAACACAAAAAAAAGTATACAGGTGTACAAAAGCGAATATATTGGGGTAAAACCATAATCATCATGACATGTCCATAGGACTTGTTTCTAAACCAGTAAAAAGCAATGTGAGGGGGTAAAAAAGCAAAAATAAGTCTAAAATAAGATTACCTTTCACCCTCTTCAGGCTTCATCGGGGGTAGCATAGATCGGGTAATCTTGTGCGACTCCTGTTCTCTGGGATTATTCTGGGACTTATTTTTGCTTTTTTTTTTTTTTTTTTTTAAATTGTTCTTTTATCTTGTTTTAAATTTTTGTTGCTCTGTAATTATCGTGACATGTCCAGGTTGTCACACTTATATTGGGGCACTTATGGTTTTACCCCATGTACAGTATATATGTTTTTATACCTCTGTATTTTTATCAGTACAAAATGCAGAAAGATAAAAACAGTTTGACTTCCATTTCTCCTATTTTTGGCCCTTTTTTTTTTCTGATATCTTCATATGTTTGTGCCTTTATTAAGGCCTCTCTTTATATGTCTAGAAGGAACAACCGAGGCACAACAGTTACAAAAGATGCTCCAGAAATGTTCCGTCACAGGGAACACAAATTCTTTAATAAGGAAACAAATATCGGGAATCGTAGATCGTGTCAATTATGGTCACGTGGACACGAACTCGCGCTGCAATTGTTCTAGTGTGATTGCAGTTTTTAATTTTGAGTAATAAACTGCAGCCAATTTAAACCCCTAAAGCAGTATATGTAGGAGGGGGAGGTAGTCAGATGCCTTAATGAAAAGGAATTTGACTTGTATTACTGTGTGGAAATGGCGGTGTAAGGTGTATAGCTGCTTGTATGCTTCACCATCAGACAAATGTGTACAGTGGTCCCTCAAAACACAATATTAACACCCATTGTATACTGAAACCAGAACTATAAATGAGAATTGGTTTAGAAGCCCCAAAATAATACAAAATGAGGATTAGCGACTAATAAAGGTAAAGTAAGTGCTTACATTTCTAAGTCAGTGAGCTGCTGGAAATCACTTTCTACATTGAGAACAGGAGCTGCTTCTTGTCATGTAATTTTATACACAATGTACCAGAAATAAGAAAGCAAGAACATGTAGTACTGTACTGTAGAGGCGCTACCAAAGGGCCAATCACTGCATGCACCTCACTAATACAGATGGGTTACAAGTAAAATGTTCACGGCAAGCTCTTCTAGTCCATCACATAATGCCGCAGATCGGCAGTGTCTGACGTTGCATGGTAAGTGAGGTTTCAAGATACAATGTCCCAAGAAAGATGATTGTTAGAACTATTGTATCCTGAGACCATGGTAACTTTGAAATCACTGTATTTGTTATATTTGTTACTGGATATGTAAGGCGCCACTAAACACACTTCTGCCAGAAATGCATAAAAATCCACCTTGCTGAACCCCCCAACCCTCCTCCCACTTGACTGTTCTTCACAGGCAGCTTCAGGCTCCCACTTCCTGTTCAGGCTGTGGACAGTTCTCCAGCAATGATTGGCTAATCAGCTCTGCTATTCCTAGCTGAGCCTGTTAGAAGGATGTCAAAAATCACAAGTCTTTTGTAAGGAAAACACGCACTCACCAGTAACAGCTGAATAATGTTGCACCTGGACTTCAGAGTAGAATCACTTGCATGGAGCGCACAGGTTCCTAGCCTCCGGCCAAGGCTCTAGTAGAGGAAAATGCAGCAGCAAAAAGTAACGGAACCAGCGCTAGTTTTAGTGAAAAAATTACATTTTTAAATTTAATTTCTCAGTTTAAATTTCTCACCCACGAGTCATTTTAAGCTTTTTGACACCATGCTAGACCTGAATAAATTTGTGAGGCTTCTTACTGTAAAAAAAGCATTTTAAAG
Source organism: Phyllomedusa bahiana (assembly GCA_025379985.1). Lineage (NCBI taxonomy): Eukaryota > Metazoa > Chordata > Amphibia > Anura > Hylidae > Phyllomedusa > Phyllomedusa bahiana. The sequence continues at coordinate 75,193 of JAODAL010009401.1, forward strand.
ATAATGAATTAGATAGGGGGGATGTAGATGAGTTTCAGTGTAAAGAAATTAACACCAATGAATTTGAGGAAATGTTATTTTCTGAACAACAGTCTTTGTTTGCCCTCAAGGATTTACAATTGGAAAGTTCCTTTGGGGAGGATGAGGTTCAGATCCAACACAGCATGAGTAATCCTGCTTACTACCCTTTAAAAGCTAGAGATAATGCCATGGATGTCTTTCAGTCAGTGATGGAGAGAGATCTAAGGCATTTTGAAATTCAAAGCAAAGATAAATATAAAAAAAGAAGGGAAAATAACACAAAAAGAAATAAAAGCCCTAGAAGAATTAAAATTGAATAAAAATCTTGTCATAAAAAAAACTGACAAAGGGGGCTCTATTGCTGTGATGGATGCAGAACTCTATAAGCGACAAATTTTTGCCATACTTGATGATAAACATACTTACCGTAAACTTACTAACAATCCCACCAAAGATATTGGATCTAAACTTACAAAATTATTGCAAGAGGGGGTGGCTTTGGGAGTAATATCGGAAAAAGAAAAAAACTACTTACAGGTTAATAATCCCAAAAACCCTACCTTCTACGGCATTCCCAAAACACACAAAGGGGCTTTTCCATTTACCCTGCGTCCCATTGTATCGAGTTCTAACAGCTTGTGTGAAAAACTTAATAAATGGGTTGATAGTCACGTTCAGCCCTTGGTATTAAAAATTCCTGAGTACCTTAAAGATAGCACCACGGTGCTTAAGGCCTTTCAGGATTTTACCTGGCAATCTGATTACACATGGCTGACCATGGATGTGGTCAGCCTGTACTCCAGGATACCACAGTCTTGTTTAAGAGTAGCAATAGATTACCATCTTAAGCGGAGTAATATATACAATGAGGCTTTACAAATTTTCATCCTTGAATGTGTTGATTTCCTCATGCAAAACAATTATTTTGAATTTAATGGGGAGTTCTTTATTCAACTTCTAGGTGTCCCGATGGGAGCCACGGCATCACCGTCTTTAGCGAATCTCATGATGGCCTGGTGGGAGCAACAGGTCATCTACCATGTGGACAATCCCTTTGCTGATTCTATTGTCTGGTATGGGCGCTACATCGACGACCTCCTCTTTGTGTGGGGTCACGATGTGGCGTCCATACCAGACTTTGTGGCATATGCTAATAATAATTGTGCCAATTTAAAATTCACTTATGCTATTGAAAAGAACATTTCCTTCCTAGATATAAGACTGATGGGTAGTCATAATCAGAGAGTCACCACTATGTTATATAGGAAGCCGTTACATGGTAATACCACTTTAAGAGCAGACAGTTGCCATCCCAGTCACACCTTGAATTCTATTCCTCTGGGAGAGTATTACAGGGCACGAAGAGCCTGTACTGATAATGAGGAATTTACTAAATAAACATCATAGACAGTAGCCTTACGGCCAGAGGCGACTCGGATCGACAAATCAGGGCTGCAAAAGAAATAATTAAAATCAAAACCCAAACAGAGCTTCTGAGGGCAAAAAATACTAAACAACTAAAGCAAGGGATAGTTTTTTCAACTACGTTCAGCCTGGAATTCAATAATATCAAACGGATATTTTTAAAAAATATAAACATATTGAGACAAGATAAAACGTTAGCGGATATTCTGGATAGTGGCGTACTTATGGTCGCTAAATGTAGTAGGACTATAGCTAATTCCATTTCTCCAAGCAGGTTCTATGATCAACCAACTTCCAGTAACTGGTTAAAATCCACACCAGGCTTTTTTCAATGCAAAGGAACGAGATGTAACATGTCAATATGCAAAAAACCTCAAATATTTACCAACACAAAAAATATTAAAACGTATAAAGTTAAACAATTTATAAACTGTGATTCAGATCATGTGGTGTATAATATACAATGCACAATTTGTAATAAAAATTATATAGGAAGTACTGTGCGTAAACTCAAAACCCGTATATCTGAACATATTATGCACATAAATAAACATACTCACCATTCTGGTGTGACCAAGCACTTCATTGAACATCATGAAGGATCAGTAGAAGGTCTGTGTTTCTTTGCATTGGAAAAGGTAGAACCTCGGCTATCCGGAGGAGACTGGCAGCGCAAGGTACGCATGCATGAAGCATTGTGGATTTATGAAATAGACACACGCATACCAGCCGGTCTGAACCTTAGGAACGATCTAGCTTACATCTATTAGGTCAGTGCGTATATTTAGTCTCCTAGTATGAGTATATAAATAAGGTATTGGTAGATATGTGTATTGTGTATATGTTTTTTAGCAACTTTTAAATGTATGCCTTGTACGTTATGGGAAGTGACGTAATATCACATGGTATGTTTAACCATCTATTTAATATGGTCAGTAGTGGATTCCCATGTTACCGTGAACAAGGGAGCGATGTAGCTCCTGAAACGCGTATGTCATTTTTTTAATCTTTTTTTTGTGCCTTTTTCTGTGGATATAGCTGCACTCAATACATTTTCAAGCATTTTTTCACTAAAGCTAGCGCTGGTTCCGTTACTTTTTGCTGCTGCATTTTCCTCTGTTAGAAGGATGTTGGCGATGGAGCGGTTTTAACTGCAGGGCACAAGGTTACAGAGCTCTTCAGGTTTATAGTTTGTAAGAAAAATAAACCAGCTCCTGTGCAGCAGGGAGTGACGTCACTTTGCTGGCCGTTTCTAGAGCAGAGAGAGATGGCCGGTAACTTGGAGAAGCTTGTGTACACAAGCAGGAAATAAGAACTGCTCTAGCTTTTGAAAGCAAGCCAAATCAGAACAGCAGTGTACTTGGTAATGGTGGTTATTTACTTTTGCCTAAATGTCTAAAGCTAATCAATGTGACGACAATACCCCTTTAAATTATATCAAACTGGGAGAAAAACTACTAACCCCACAAACGAGAGGAAGAGCTGATTTCCGAACGGATGCGTCCCATTTCATTTATGCATCCGTGACTTCCGACATAGCTAAAATATTTCCAATTTCCTCCTGTTATGAAGCCCATTAGAATTGCGGTTAAATAAAATCTAGCCATGAACAGATGCACTGTTCCACTGTGCCTCGCGCCATGATGGGACCGGAAAAGTTTCAGACAAACCTACGCAAGAAATCATGCAGAATGACCTCAGCGCCAAATTGTACTCTTTACATAACCGAATCAGCGCAGCCATCTGGGAATTAGGTTTTCCCTGGTTTGTGGTGTCTTATGCAATTAGTTTTTCTCTGATTATTGCTACATTTTATTTACCAGCGATCATAACGTGGTTGAGGCCATGATGAGATCGGCTATGCTGTAGACCATCCTGCGTAGCTGGTCCTTCTGGTGGTCTTGGCGATGGCGTCAGAGCTTCGCCCTATACTGTTTACATAATGTTTTCCCTGGTTTGTTGTGTTTTCAGTAGCTAAACTCGTGTCTGGTTAGATCACTTTATCTTAATTTCAAGCTAATGAAATTAGGATGACCAGGCCCCTTGAGGTTAGAACACAAGGAGCTTGAACCCAGACTGGATGGTTCATAAACCCTGCTGTCCCCACCCCTGGTGTCCATGGATCGTTTATCAGGAGGAATGACAGGTAGCTCCACACCCAGTGCTGATAAAGCCTTGCTCCTCAGTCTTGGTGACACACAAGTCTCTTGCACAAGTCCACACAACTCTGTACGTGCGGAAGAAAAGGCAATCATTGTACAGCTCTGGTTGTGTCCCTTTCTCCAAGTGTTAAATGTGGCCGACAATGACGTGTCGGCGGTCGTACCTGGGCTCCCCGTTTCCACATTCGCCTTCACGTGTACGCGCTTACTGGTGAGTTTGGTTTCCCTTCATCAAAACAAGCTGTATGTTCCTATTTTATCTCTAATTAGCAGCTGATAAGATATACATACGTGTGTGTGTATGTATGTGTGTGTATATGTGTGTATATATTATATATATATATATATATATATATGTTATATATATATATATATAATGTATGGTATGTATACACACATATTATACATATATATAGGTATATACATAACACGTGTGTTGTGTGTGTATATATAATGTTATATATACAATGTTATTTATGAGGCTTCTGTGTCTACTTTGTCAATCAAGCTAGTAGAGACCCAGTTGTGTGTGGGAAAAAAGTATATTTATTATGTATGGGATTATATAAAGTGTAATTATATAGTGTTTTGTATTGTGTGGTGAAAAATTAATATTATTATTATACTTTGGTGTGTAAGTAGTTGTTATGTGAAATTATATTTATATAATAAATATATATATATATAAATGTAGGGGTTTGTGTAATTGTGTATATATATATTGTGTATATATATATTGTGTATATATATATGTGTATTAAAAATGTGTATATAAATGTGTAAAAATATATGTGTATTATTATGTGTTATATATGGGATAATATGTGTTTAATATATGTGAAATAATATTTTTTAAATATTATGTGTATATATATAGTGATATTATATGTTATATATATATTGTATATATAAGTGTTATATATAGTGTATTATAAATGTGAAATATGTGTATATATTTTGTAATATATTGTGTTATATATATGTGATAATATATTTTGTATATTATTGTGTATATATATATGTGTATATAAAATGTGTAATATTATGTGAATTTATATTATGTGTAATATATATGTTATATATATATGTGTAATAATATGTGTATTAAAAATTGTAATTATATGTGATATATATATGTGTATATTATAGTGAATATAATGTTATATAATATGTGATATTATTGTGTATATATTATTTTATATATATATGTGTAAAAATTATGTGTATATATATATGTTATATATATTTTGGTGTATATATATATTATATAGATTATATATAATATAATAATATAATATATATAAGTATATATATAATATGATATATAAAAGATGTTATGATGACACATAATTTTTTATTGAGGTTTGGGTCTCCTTTGTCCCGAATCAAGCTAGACAGAGACCCAGTTGCTGTAGGGGACGAAAAGTTATTTATTATGTATCTGGGATTTATAAAGGACTTGCCATAAAGGATGCAAACACTTCAGTTGCTAAGGTCTTTTTAGAAATACCATAAATTAGGGGCATAAACCAATTTAATTCTGTTCTAGTGGAAGGACCCCTCGGCGCATGTTGGCATTTGTGACCTTTTCATATAGCAGATGTGCAAGTAATGGGAATAACACTGCCGCATCAACATGTTTGCTGTTAAGAGGAATACCTCAAACTACTGGCGACTTAACATCAAAGTAGTATGTATGCAAGTGAAAAGCTGAAATAAAGGTTGAGTGTGCCCGGTCTAGTGCCACTTGTGATGGTGTTGGAGTGGGGCAGGTTTGCCTTTCACAAGTGTGCCATAGCTCGCTGCTTTGTACTGCGGTGGTGTGAGGAGGCTCTTATCTCTGCTGAGATTCCCTGGGACCAGAGGAGGAGTGCATAATGTGCACGGTCCCAACCAGTCTCATCAGGTTCATGTCCGGCTACCCTGTTTCCCCGAAAATAAGACCTAGTGAATTTTTTTTTTTTATGCAATTCAGAGTTTGGCTGCTTATGCTGATGTTTGTGATGAAATCACTACAATATATTAATACAGGTTGATGTTTTGTTCAACAATAAATGTGAATTATTGTTCATAGAAAATAAGACATCCCCTAAAAATAAGTCTTAGCTCCTCTTTAGGAGCAAAAATTAATATAAGACACTGTCTTATTTTCGGGGAAACACGGTATGTACAGGGCACTGGTGGGTCATTATTATTGAAGATTCAGCCTATTTTGATACGATTGAAAGATGATTTGCTGCAATATTAGGGGATTCTTTAAGTGGTGTCCTCCGTCTGTCTGATTAAAGCAGGATGGCTCCTTCAGAGCTACAGGCACTTTTTCTTGGAAATGTTCTTTCTACTAGTTTGGGGTCAGGATACTGAACAAACCATTGCCCCGAGTGTGCAGTCACTATGCGGTGTTTCTGTGGAGGTACAGAGCAATACCATTTACTTTCACTCTTCCCCATGGGTCACCGTCACAGCAGATTGGTCCAAAGTCGAAAACCCCCTTTAAGGGTATGTTAATAAAGGTCTGCACACACAAATACACATTTATCACGCGAGTAGAATCCATGACTAGATCTTTACCAACTGGAACATGAGCATAAAATTCATGATTAGGTTCAGACCAGTTAGATTTTACTCTTAGAATATGCACCAACTGGTTTGGAGTTAATCATGTCATTGATTTTACTCTGGACTGGTGCATATCTCAAGTGTAAAATTCATGCCCAGATCCACACCAGCTGGTGCATATTGTATTCGGCAGCTCCATTGCAGAAAACCTGCTGCAACTCGAGCAAGAAAAAAAAAGTAACTTTTACTTTTTCAAATAGTTCACAAATATCAGTGTGTTTTATAAAAAAAAAAAAAAAAAAAAGACACGAGTACTTGTCTGGAGCAGATATTGGGGGTACTTTCATGTCTGCAGTGTAAAATCTACAGGCAAAAATTGGTGCAAATAAATCCTTGGTAAAATCTGTACCAGTTGATGCCGGTTTTTACAGGTAGATCTTTCAGTGCATGAAGCAAGACTGTGGGTCGGGTCCATGATTTAATGTACCTGTGCGATTTGTGCTGCACTGGACACAATTGGAGGGAACGGCTTTTCTGTGAATTTTTACATGTATTTGCACTGGCATATGTGTAAAAATTGTGTACTGTGAGTCTGTTTCCATTCGGGATACACATCCTAGTTCACACCATGAACTGTGGTGCATTATTTTACCTATGTAGACTTCAAATCTCCCCTTTAAAAAAGCTGATGAGGAAAATCTACTAGCATTTTGGAAGGTGGTGTTTCCCTGAATTGTATGGTTAATTGGTTCTATAGATTTTTTTTATAGCCTTAGGCTGTCTTCACTGCATTGCTTTACGATCGTATTTTCGGCGCTTTTAGTTTTTTAAAAGCGCCAAAAATCCGATTGTTCATGTGGCCCCATAGACTAGAATAGAAAGGACGAGCTGTATTCTCCAGCTCGTCTTTTCTCTGCTTGTTTTCTGGCGCATTATATAACATGCTGTATAATACGCCGGTGCTTTTGTTTTCTTGGCGTCTTCCCATACAATACAAGTGTATGGGCAACGTCAAAAAATTGAAAAGCGACAGTTTTTGCACAAAACGCAACAAAAACCACAGTCCTGTATCGGAAAAAACGGTAGATCTGGGGCCGTTTTTTATCCAATGCACTGTAGACATAGTCTTACGAATACACAGCTGTGATATATAAGTATAAAGAGATTTTCCATGGGGGTCACGTGGGGAATACAGGCAGTCCCCAGGTTACATACTTGGTAGGGACTGTAGGTTTGTTTTTAAGTTGAATTTGTATGCAAGTCGGAACAGGTATGTTTATTAAATGTAACTCCAGCACAAAAGGTTTTTTTTTTTTTTCCCGTTTTGGAGAGTGCAGGGAAGGGTTTTTACATTTTGTTTTGTTGTCTGTGCCCCTGTTAATAAGATTTCACCCCACGTGCTGCTGCGGCATGCTGGAACTTGTCGATCTGCAGCTACTATCTGCTGTAGAACATGGAACTACAAGTGCCAGCATGCCCTATAAGTCTCTGTTGTAACTAGGGGACAGAGGTCTACTTATTGGTTAATCGTGGAATTGTAGAAAACCTTTTCAGTGTATGGAAAATCCTGGCACGTGGCTACCTCCTGCAGCTGTGAAAATTCTTTTTGCAACTTAATAATAAAAAAAAAATTGGGGGGGGAGGAGGGGGATTTTTCTAGTTACGCGATGCTGTAAATATGATTGGGGTCGCAATGTTTTTGTTGTATTAATGGATACTGAACCTGTTGTCGCCCGAGCGCTCCCTAATTCTATTTTCTACTCTGCCTAGAAATGTAGAAAATGTTATGGAAAGTGACCACATTCATATGACCAAACTATAAAAAGATCAGAGCTAAAAACTGAAGTGAAGTGCAGAGCAGCAGGTTCCTGTGCCTGGGGTTACTGCAGAGCTATGCAGCCATACAGCTTGTTGGCAAATACAAAGCTGGTTTTCTATGTATTGCATTAGGCAGTCTTGATACTCGGCTGAGAGCAGAAATCTCCAGCTGGGACCCTCCTCCACTAGGCACCTGCCTGGCCATCTAGTTACATTGTAATTATGGGCAGCCATGTTCTATGTTGTGTCAACAAAATGCTGATCCATCTCTGCATCGGCTGTGACTGCACTCGGTCTGACACGTTGAACCATTTTGGTGGCTCCTGAAGTTTCTGAAAAATCTGATCGGCCTGCGACATGCCTTGTCAAGTGAAGGGGCAACTAGCAACAATGCATCTAAGTCGGGTATTAAAGGGGTTATCTCACTACATTGATTTGTCGTGTTTTCTTGGTTTCACTTTGAATTCAGCGGCGTGTTTACTGGCTTCTACTAGGCTGCAGTAGAAGCCAGGTCTGTAGCTATAGCAACCAGTGCTGGCAGCCTATCAGGAGAGAAACAGGGCTGTAGCTATAGCGACCTGAGGAGCTGATGCAGCCCATACAAGAGGGGATATCTAGGACTAGGTAGGACATTTGTAATGGATATATTGCAAAGTGACTTGTTTTTGCAAGACCTTTGTATATTTAAAGGGGTTGTCTCACTACAAGGATTGCTTTTTATATTAGATTGTCCAAAAAGATAAAGGTGTGACTGGATCCTGGCAAAAACACACTCTCCACTAGATCCTGTCTTTGGAGATTGGGAATGTTCCTCTTTAAAGGATTGCCATTTCATTGATCCTGTAAACCTGTCTGCAAAGGAAAATAAAGACCATTACCAAATACATTGGGGCAGGTTTATCAAGGCAGTTGCGCCAGAATTCTCACTCAATTTGCGCAAAAAAAAAACCAGGTTTTCGCCACATTTACTATGTGTTTTAGACAGTTTAACGCTTCCGACGCAGTGGGTGTGACCTCGTAAAAGGGCGTGGTTTGAGGAAAGGGGTGTGGCTTACATGTGACATGCGTTGAATTTTGTTTCTGGCGTTAAAGTAAGCCAACTTAATTGTGGTAGAACGGTCTAGGCCAAGTTTGTAACCTGCACCAGATTTATTAACACTGATAAATGTCTAGTCTAATTTTGCACTGTCTAAAAGTAAGACACTATTGATAAATCTGCCCCATTGTTCTGAATTTGCTTCTTTTCAGAGCTACAGCAGCTCTTTTCTTCTGTACACAAGCTTCCCTAGGTTATTGACCACCTCTGTGCTGTAGCAGCCTTGGTTGGGATGATTGAGCTGGTGACATCACTCCATGCTGCATCGTATCAGCAGCACAGGAGCTTGTTCATCTTTCTTGCTGACAAACCTTACCCCATTAGAGCCCTGTAGTATTATGCTTTGCTGTCAAAACCCCTTCATCACCAATGTCCCTCTAATAGACTCAGCTCGGACTCGCAGAACTGATATGCCGCTTGCTGCTATAGAACCACCCCACCACAGCCTAACCAGGAAGTGTGAGCCTGAAGCTGGCTGTGAAGAGCCAGGCTCTGGGAACAATCATGGTGAGGCCCTCTCTTTCCAAAACTTAGTTTTGGAAGAAGATGTTTAACAGATGCAGGAATTTTTTTTTTATTTTTTTCCTCTTATATTTAGTATCCCATCTATAGAGATCATGTATACTACAGTGCTATTCCATACTTCCTTTTTTTGTCATATGCGTGCCAGACGTAGGCCAAACGGACCCTCTTGACCTCACAACAGCTTCTTTGGTGTACATTGGGGGAAATGCAGTGTGAATCTAGCTGCAATCAAGGAAGACATGTCGCTATCTCCATTAATCAGAGGACCTTACATCTATGGGTAGCTGCTGTCCCACACTCACAGCCTTTCATTTTTCTCTTGTGGACATGCGTCTATTGTGGACTGTCAAGAAGGCGTGAGCCTGAGCCGTTTCTTCTGTTCAGAACTGAGATGTGGAAACACCCACTTGACAGTTGCTTAACCTATCAATATTCAGTAATGAACAGGGGGGCGGGGGGGACGAGAAAAATGTAAAGCTATAAAGCAGGTGGAGCATCGCTAGATGCTGTCAGCTTCATTTCTCAGAGGTTCTCTTCAGCTGTGATTGCATCTTTTGGCTTTTAATACATTGAGTCCATACCCAATAAGATACAGTGGGCCTGATTTATCAAAACTGTCTAACAGTAAGACTGTCCTAGTTGCCCACAGCAACCAATCAGGGCTTAGCTTTCATTTCTCCACAGCTGTTTCAAACATAAAAGCTGAGCTTTGATTGGTTGCTATGGGCAACTAAGACATTCTTACTGTTAGACAGTTTTGATAAATCGGGCCCAGTGTATTTAGTTATGTCGATCATGTATAAACCATAGCATGGTGTTTAAAAGGTGAACACTTAATGACATACCAGTGTAAATTTAGCCTAAATCAAAGGTGATCATAGTCTTTACCCCAGACAAATAGCATGCAAGGCCTTGTGGGGAAACGTATTACAACGGTGTGGAAAACTGACCTATTTGTCAAACATGTAATTACGCTGACCTGTCCCTTTGGTCCATCCAGTGCAGGAGTGAGTGGCAGCATGAAGCTGGTTATTACTGCATATAAATGTCCCATTCATTCTGTAAATATCATGGAACCGGTAAATCCGCCCTCACAAGACTCGGCAGACATGCTCGGTGGCCATTCCAGTGGCTTCCACCCATCACATCCTTGTCGTGTGTACCTAGCTGCTTGTCTAGTAGTGGGATGGGTAAATACAACCCTGTCACAGTAGGCCAGATTCATTATATGCATTTTACTTACTGAAACAAAGGTTTATGATGTTGTGGTTTTCGTGAGTTGCCTTTGAGTCTTCCTGTGAGGGCGGACTCTTGTATGCTCTGTATAAACCAAAGTGTGGGAGAATCAACTAAAATGTTGAACCGTTGTTACTATTGTGTTATCAATAAAGGAGTTCTCCCCATTCTTTTTCACAAAACCATAGCCAACTTCAAGCTCCCACTTTCTGGTTAGGCTGTGGGTGGTTCTATAGCAGCAATTGCCATATCAGCTGTGCTATGCCTAGCTATTCCTGTAAGTGACATGACTGCAGGAAGTTTATAATCTGTAGTGCACAATGTTACAGAGCCCTAAAAAGGTTAAAATTAGTCATTTAAAGGGGTTCCCTGGGTCTCGCTACAAAGATTAGCTTTCAACATGTTGGGAACACTAAATGAAGACGTTCTCCAAATATTGCATTGTTCATTATTTTTTTTAATTTTTTTTAAGGAGCTACAGGTGATTTTATCACCTTCTGTGCTCTCTCTGGTTCCCCAAGTGACCGACCTGTGTACGTCTCCCCCCTCCCCTGCTGTTTGTTCTATCTGATAGCAGGGAGTGACGTCATCACACAGGTCGCCAGCACAGAACTCTGGACAGTGAGAGCTTGTTTGTTATCTAAGATTTCAGACAGGACCGTAATTTATTCTACGGTTTACATTAGCTCAGAAGCTTCCCTGGTCCTGACAGCATGAGGTTTATCTAATTAGAGGTCTGAATACACAGAGCTCATATTCTAATTACAGACAGCTTGACCAGGAAGGTGACAGAGCAAAGCAGCATTATTTCATTCATGCATCCTATGAAACTTTGAGATGAGACAACCCCTTTAACTTTGGTAAACAAGCTCTTGTGTGCTAGAGATCAGACTTGGCAGGGAGCGACTTGCCATGGTCAGACAGCAGTTTGGAGCAATGAGAGAGGTGGTCAGTAACCAGGAGAAACTTGTGTACACAAACATCCTCAGATTTGATCTCCTCTGACTCTTGAACAAAGCAAAATCTAAAGACTATTACAAAATACATTGCAGTGGGATTTTGTTTTAGAACCTTTCCCTACATATTAAAAGCTAATCATTGTGGTGAGAAAACACCTTTAAATATGTCCGTTCCGACCATGATGAGTCACTCCCTGCAGAGTCTTATTTTGAGCAATGGAGTTTGTTTAACTAAATGAGAAGCTTTCACTCTTCAGAGCTCTGCAGCCTTGTGTACTACATTTTATAAATACCCTGCACTCCTATTACTGTAACAGGATAAGCTAGGAACAGCAGAGCTGATATGTCACTCGCTGTTATAGAACCACGCACAGCCTAACGAGGAAGTGTGAGTCTAAAGCTGCCTGTGGCTCTGTGTAACTGCATGATGAGGGAACTTCCAAAAAAGCATGCTGTTCTGGTGGCATAATCACACCCATGTAGTTTTTTTTGTGGACAAGGGGGTGCTTAGTTTTTAAATGCTTGTTGCTCTGTGGTCTTCTTGGAGACCTACACTGTGTGGAATTCTAATGTTTCGCAGAAAGGGAGAGATTTTTCTTTGAACTCTCTATGCTGGGCTTTGTCATGTTGTTGGTATGAAGGACTGAATCTATTTCTTCGCAATGCAGGAAATAGTAAATTTTTTTTTCTTTTCTTCCTCAGTTCAACAAGTGCGAATGTTGTAGCCATCGACAACAAGATAGAGCAGGCCATGGTAAGTACATGAAACTGGTTTCTCATCTGGAGGACAGCTTGTTAAAATCTGCCATGGATCTGAACATCATATAGGGGCTTCCAGGATTTGAAAAAATGCACGCTTTCTTCCAGCGACAGCGGTACATCTGCCGCAGAGGTTAATTCGGTATCGCGTCAGACCCATGAGTTATATCAAAGCTGAGCTGCATTCTAACACGTGATCTGGACAGGTTTGGCGCTGTTCTTGGAAGATGGTCGCAGTGTTTGTCTAAACTGGGATAACTCCTTTTGGTTAGTTTTTATCTAATTAGTATGGTCGGCTTAGACAAACTCGTGTGCACGAAGGCAGCTCAACAACCCATCTGGCTAAATGAAAATCATGTTGGTGTTCAGAATGCCTAGTTTGGTGTTTCCATGGGAGATACTCGGCATGCATGCTTGGACATGCCAATTCCATGGAGCCATCTATGACTATAGCCAGCATTTCAGTTCTTCAAAGATTTAGGGCCACATGTATAAAAATGTATAGGTCTAAAACTCACTTTTTTGCCCATAATAACCTATGGGCAAAAAGGTGAGTTTTAGACCTAAACAGTTTTCATACATGTGGCCCTTAGACTTGTTTGACATCCTCTTCTGTTTTTCCATCACCTGTTCAGGAGTCAGTTTTCTTGCACAAAATGATAGCAAGATAAAAAATAAAAAAAAGACAAATATAATGATTGCTTCCAGAGGCTGTGGTTTAATACGTTTACCTGTTACCTTCTTAAACAGGGTTGAGCATGATTTATACCAGGCCAAGAGCTGGCTAAGTGTTTGCTTCTATATAAGGACAACTTGACTGGTGTCCAGAATGGTCATCCATGCCAGTTATCCATTAAAACTGTCCATTATGGGACTTGGAAGATATAAGGCCTGCTTAAAGAGAACCTGTCACATAGGTTATGCCCCCTTTGTTGAGGACAGCACAAGCTAGTGACAGACATGCTTTTTCCAGCGCTGTGTCCCTTAGGGTATGTTCACACGGCGTAATTGGGTACAGTACTTCCCGCAACTACGGCGGGTGCTCGGGAGTCGCGCTGATCGTATTGTACGAGCGGGGAGAGGAGGCATAATCCATAGCTCTCTGTGAGAACTATGGATTACCGTATCTATGGGGTGCATTTTGCTCGTATTAGAGCGCGGTACGCTGCGTAATACGTGACAAAATGCGCCCCAAATTAAGCCGTGTGAACATACCCTTATTTTGTAAGATGCAGCAGTTTCAGAGCATTTAATGCTTACATCTGGTAGTTCGCAGCCTGTTCTGCCAGAAATGAGTCCAGCTTATGTGTGAGCAGGTGTTAGGCCAGCCCACCCTCCACATATTGACCTGTTTGTACCGAACCATAATAATGGGTAGAATTGGCACTAAGTGGATGGGGCAAATACCTGCTCATAAATAATCTGGACTCCTCTCTGGCAGAACAAGCTGCAAACTGCCCGATTTGAGCATTAAATGCTGAAACTACTCTGAAAGGGACACATCACTGGAAGCGGCATAGCTGTCACTAGCTTATACTGCCCTCAACTAGGGCAGCATAACTTTTGTGACCTGTTACCTTTTAAGTCAGTAAAATTAAAGTGCACTAGAGAAGACCCTAGACGGATGCTGCTTCCACTGACCACCCAACAAAAAATTTATTAAACACAGCACAAAAGCAGTAGATATCACATCAGTTAATCAAATGCGTACAGCGGCCTTTGTGGTTGACCCAGTTCCCCTTAAGATCCAGCCACTCTTATTTTTCACATTACGGCTCTAATTCTTGTCACAAGCAGAAGCTGGTATTTATAGCCTTCCCAAAACTCCTAGCTGCAGAGTGTGTAATGTGAGAAGTTACATTTAGTGATGACATTGGACAAAACATTAGTCAGTATTTTGTAATTATAAGTAACTGATGGGTAAGACTTAGATTTTATATAAATACAAACAACGGGTTTTGATAGTGGCAGCCTTATTTGGGCTTTCTTTGAGACACAGTGCCACTCTTGTCCATAGGCTGTCAATGGTATTGCAGCCAGGCCTCAGGCACTTTAATAAAGCCAAACTGCAGTGGCACATGGACAAAAGTGCTGCTATTTCCGGTACAAAGTAGCCATAGCTTTTTTTCTGTTCTAAAACCACATATAGCTTTGACTAGCCGTACAGTAAAACATCCCAACAGATCTTCAAATGGTGTGTGTATAAATATACACTACTCACAAAAAGTTAGGCATATTTGGCTTTTGGTTGAAACTTCAGCATTATCACCCAGGTCAGGTACCCTTGCCAGTTGTGTAGCGCACAGACCACGCTGATGTAAACTGTTATGAATTGTCTTACCTGACACTTTGGTACCTTTCTCCTCCCTTACCCGTGCCTGGAGTTGTGCGGCATTCATCATCCGCTTCCACAGGACATTGTTTACAATGAAGTGGTCATCAGTGTGAGATGGAGCCAAAGGACGTCCACTTCTTTGCCTTTCTTTGACTCCGTCAGTCTCTCTGTATCTCTTTTGCAACCTGCTTTATATTAATCCCCTAAATTTATTGGATGATTCAGAGATCGAACACCTGTTGGTAATTTTGCCATTAAGCTCCTTGTAAGGGGCCGTTCACGCGGGGGGGGGGGGGGGGGGCTTCTCGCGAGGCGGAGAACAGCCCTCCCCCCATTGAGATGCACATGTTCCGGACGGAAGATTGTGCATGTTCAATGTTTTGTCACCGGTCCGCCGGCGACAAAACCGCTGGGCGGAAAACCCGTGCAGTGGGGACTGCTGCACGGGTTTTCCATAAAGCACAATTATGCTCATTTTCGGCCGGTTTTTCAGGCGGTCTGAAAAACCAGCTGAAAACCCGTGCCGTGTGGACATGCCCTAAGGGTGCTTCCACACAGTGCGTTTTTGGTGTGTTTTAACTTTCAGAAATGCATAGCAATATAGGCAGTTTAATGCTGTGTATTTCTGCAAGTAAACCACATCAAAAACGCACCGCGTGAAAGCACCCTTAGTGTACGTTCACACAGCTTATTGCGGTGCGTATAGTATGCGCTGCAATACGCCATGTGTTTTGGAACCATGCGCTGATCAGCCCGTAATTCCAAAGCACGGTGGGCCAGCACCCGGCCGGCCACATTAACATGCATTGTCAGCGGCGCGTAATTGCCGCTAACAATTGAGATGTTAGTTCTTTCCCCCGCGCATACGATACGATCTTATTGTACGCCCAGGGAGACGACGCGTAATCCATAGATCTCTGAGAGCTATGAATTACCGTAATTGTGGCACGCATTTCGGCACGTATAAAGCACAATACGCGGCGAAATGCGTGCCGAAATATGCGGCTAAGTAAGGATCATACCCTTAGAGATCAGCAAGTTGTGCAAAAAATACTGAAACAATGAACAGTCAGACATGTGCATTCTAAAATTAAGAGATGGTCTCATCTAGTTTGCTAAAAAAAATTCAAGAAATGTTATGTTCATTCTGAAATTTTCAACCAAAAGCCAAATATTCCTAACTGTGTGTGTATATGTATGTATACATGCAATTTCTAACAAATTAGGGATGAAGGCAAGTTGTGAAATGAGAACCTGTGCAGTGCATATTTGATAAACTTTTCATCCTTGCCTAAAACGTTCCTAATTTGTTAGTTTGCATGTAATGTGTTATTTGTATTGTTAGGGGACTGTGTGTGTGTGTGTGTGTGTGTTGTGTTGTGCGTGTGCGTGTGTGTGTGTGTTGTGTATTATGTGTATATTATGTATGTATGTATATGTATGATAGTAGTATATGTATATATTTTTATATTATAGTATATTATTATTATTTATTATTTTTATTTTTTATGTATGTATGTGTATGTATAAATAAATCTGTGTTTACACATATATTTAGCTTATATCTCTATTTCATTTGTATATTTTTTTTTTTTTTCTCTTTTGGGTAAGAATTACTTATTCTCTGTGTAGGGCTGCACTTCTTTTCTAATGCTGTTTGTGTTCACCTAGGACCTGGTTAAAAGCCATTTGATGTACGCAGTAAGAGAAGAGGTGGAAGTCCTAAAGGAACAAATAAAGGAATTAATAGAGAAAAACTCTACACTTGAACGTGAAAATGCACTGTTAAAATCCCTTTCTAACAGCGATCAGCTGTCTCAACTTTCGACTGGTCCTGGCACCAGTCAACAGCCTCCTCCAGTGACTACAGCTCCTCACACCGCTCCACAGACCGCACACCCCCCGCAGCAACCGAATGTTTCTTCGGCGTAAAGTGTACAAAAACTGCTTTCTCGCCTCGTTCCGAAATCTGAAAGAATCTGTCCTTGTGTGCCACTGCTGTTCTTTCCACTTTAAAAAAAGAAAATGAAAAAAAGAGCAAGTAGCCATGCTTCATTTGTGTGTTTTGGCCTTTTCAGTATTAGACAATCGAACTCCCTGATCTCTCGCTGTGAGAGAAGTGATACCCTTTGCTTGGCGTATCAGGTTTTAGTACTGTTAGGTTATGTGCATGTATGGACGCATGTACAGAAGACGTACATTCTCTGAATGTGTGCAGGTCACTAGCCCCTCTGTAAGGGCTCAAGAGCAGCACTTTATGTTCTGGAAAACATGTGAAAAATGCATGTCTCGTATATAAATAAAGCTACAATGTTAATAAAGCCGCTCATTGTTCATACTGATAAATAGTGATGGTATTTGGAAGTGCGTGAAAGCTGTTGCCACTCTCCATGACTTGTCTGCCATACGGTCATGGAAAATTAGTGGTAGACATTCCTGCTCCTGTTCTATTACCCGGTCACCCTATTATTTAAGGAGCGTAATGACGTTCATCTGGATTCTGCAATCTTAGGAACCCACTTTCTATTACAAGTGAACATTCAGGTTCATTGTATATTGGGCTTCTCTATTATCGCTACTGCTTCCTGCAGCATTTATTTCCTATATAAGAACGTAAGTGTATCCTAGATTGCTGTGCATGTGTTACAGGTATTAATATGCCCTCTATTGACGTGCTTGTTGGCTTAAAGGGACAGTGCGTCACTTGCTGCTCCTACATTAGGCATAATCGATATTACCAGCTTCCATACAAATTGGTGGATCCTTTATGGGCTGCTCTGCAACATCCTATATTGTGGTTTCAAGGTTTTCTGTAACATAAACTGCTGCCTGAACGGATTAAGGTCTGATATCCAGCAATGGGTCTTACTTACGGAGCTTTGGTGGCTCTCCCAGGGGGCGTCTTTATTTTTATTTTTTTTAATTTAGAATATACTCTGAGCCATGTTTTGTCATTTATATGTCACAAAAACTAATCATTGTATTTCTAGTGAGAGCCACCACACTTTAAGTAACATTTTTGCCTCTTTTTAGTTCCATTTAAATGTTTGTGTTTTTATTTATTACAGGGCTGCTATTTTCTTAATATGTATGAACAATGTCACAGACACTCTTATTTTCCTTTATATAGAGAATAAATGTAAATCTATCATAAATAGTTGAGAAACCGGATTGCATCCAGTAGGGCAATAACTAAGCATACGTATCCAGGCATATATATGTATATCTAACACTAACGGCAATCTTACTTTTTGGTATTTATTTTACAATCTAGAAAAGGTCCAGTTTGAATGTAAATTTTGTAAAGAGTAAGTATGGAAACCTATTGCACCTGTACAGGAGAGCGACAGTTGTAATACTAAAATAAATGATAGATTAGCTATTTTGATGAAGAAAACTTTGTTCATTTCTCTTCTTTCCGAATGTGGGAGGAATAAAAAATGCCATGATTCCTATGCTTTTTAGAAAATTTATGTGAATTATAATTTTTTTAGGGTGGGATTAAAAAAAAACTGTGAAATTGTTCAACCTACTTTGTAACCAAAGAAGCAAAGCTGTGTAATTTTTTTTTTTTATGCACATTCTCTGTATTTTTATTCAGTGTTCTATCATTCACATTATTTTCCTTTAGCATGATCTGCATGACCTATTATCTCTGAACCACTTTCGTACCTCATGATTTTGTCCAGCACTCTTATTGTATATGTAATCTGTGAACTGCGTCCAATAAACAGAGCAAACAGCTGGTGTCGGTGGAGATGAGCTAGTGTAAATGTACACTAGTGTCGAAAATAAAACAAAAAATAAAAAAAAAAAAAAAAAAAAATTAAAGTGAGCCATCTTTTGTTCATTTTAAAATGGTGTTATGACTTTCGTATGCAGAAAAACCAGTTTTGTTACATTGCAGATTTTAATGTATTTAATAAATTCAACATGCAGATTGAGTGCAGTGTATAAGGAGTATTTAAATTGAACAAAATACAAATGTACATTTCCTGAATCTGCGAGCACATCTGTTTGTTTCTAGTCAGACATCTGTCCAATTATTGTAAAGCTATCTATTTTAACACCCTTTTATGAAATTATTAAATTGCAGTTTTGTTGAAATATGTGACTCTAGAATATGTTCCAAGCATTCTGCTGTCTTTCCAACCCATTAGCACTATATAACTTAAATAGCTGTATTCACTTGTGCAGTTAACATGTTGCTATGTCTGCATAAATGGTTAACTGTCCATGTGAATGCATTAGAAGAGTGAAGAAATCAGGCGATACCTTTTAGAGGCTGAGTATATTTGATAGTGAGCTTTCGAGAGTACTAGCTCCCTTCTTCAGACATGTTATACAACAAACTGAAAATACACACTTTTTATACTCGGTTAGCCTCTAAAAGGTATCGCCTGATTTCTTCACTCTTCTACTACTTTCTATGGCTAACATAGTACAACATTATACTATATGTGAATGCATTAAAGCAATGTAGAGCCTGCTGGGTCCTTGCCATAGTGCACTGTACAGCACAGTGTCACACGATTAATCTACCGTCTAAGCAGTGCCTCTAGGATAGAACTGCTCCTTTAACACCCAATAGAGCATGGGTTTTTGTTCTACTTTTAAATGCTTTATGCCTGTTCACAAAAATTGATCTACAGGTATGTAGTGGCACCTTGTGATGGGTACCTCGAACAGCTATAATACAGCTTTATGCATAAACCATATACTAGTGTTTGTGTGTAATATATATAATTTTATTATTCCCCCTTTTTGTCAGGGAGGGGATAAATACCTTCATGTACATAATAATCTTTATATAGCGCCAACATATTCCGCAGCACTTTACATAGTACATAATCCCTTAGGATATCCCTACACAGTAATGTTAAAACGCCATCCAAAATCCGATGAAATCTTAACATTGCTGGTTAGCCATTTTTGGCACAGATTTGTTCTACAAGCCGGGGTAGGTTTTCGGAATTGCTGTCGGAACCGTACAGTGAATGTGTGGGATTCAAACAGCAATCCTGCAGAAAATGGAGCATGTATTAAAATACGGCAGATTTCAAAACCAATCGTATAAAATCTGTTCCATGTAGACTATAGCTCTGTTTTGGGGGTTTTTTGTTTTTTTTTACTGCAGCATGGTTGGATTTTCGGTGGATTCTAAATATTGAATCTGTGAAAAATCCGACGAGAATACCGGGCTGTGTAGACATAGCCTTAGACTGGGGGGATGCAGTTCTCATGGCTGAAGTGAGGCATAGTATGTTATTGCAGAGTATTTAGTGATCACCTGCTTAAACGGGTTGCCTGAACCCAAAGAAATGTCACCCTGGCCCTCTATAATATAAAAATAAGGTACTTATTTGGTTCCCTTAGCATACCCTGATTGAATGTAGGAGTGATTTGGGAAGTGTGTGTGTGTATGACGACATCCCCCCTCCCCCTCCACTGTTCATGCTCGCTCCTGAGTCAGTGTGTTCAACCCCCCTCCACATGTCACTCTGTCGTTCCTCTCCTTTTGCAGAGCTTATTTTTGTAAGAGCTGTTTACATACCACAGGCCTGCATCTCTTCGACAGCTGGAGGTTTGTTACAGTTGACTCCAGTCTTCTATAAACTCATCCAGAGCAAAGATCAGTCTCCCTTCTTTGTTTACACAAGGCACCAGGCACGATTCTGCTGTTTTCTGATTCTAGAAGCCGCTTCAGTGTCAATGAGGAGCTGGTGGCTGTACAGAGTGAAATTGTTGCCGGCCCCTTATTCTGAGTGAGAGAGGCAGGAATGCATGCTCCTGTGAATACTCCCGGGGACCAGACACAATGCAAATTAGTAGAGGCATCGGCCAATTAAATGAAAAGAGGTAGAATCCGACTGGCACTGGGGAACAGTGTTTACATAAAACGAAGATAAGGCAGATTGTGAAAACAAGACAGCTTTGCAAATGACATCCAATTGCAAGGTTGCTTGTTTTCATTGTCCCCTTATTCTGAAGACCATTTAAAGAAACGACACAACCCCTTTAACCCCTTACCGCCGGAGCCAGTTTTGGGCTTCCTGACAGAGCCCTGGTTTTAAAATCTGACGTGTCACTTTATGTGAGAATAACTTTTTGACACTTTTACCTATCCATGTGATTCAGAGATTTGTTTTTTCGTGACACATTGTGCTTTAAGTTAGTAATCCATGTTGGTCCAAAAATTCCTTGTTTATTTGTGAAAAATATAAAAATTGAAAATTGCTCATTTTTGCAAATTTTCATAAGTTCAAAAATTTCTCAATGTAAGACAGTTATTCCACTCAAAATAGTTTATAACTAGCATCTACAATAAGTCTACTAGAGGATGGCATTTTTTTAAAATTTATTTATTTTATTTTTTTGTACCACATTTAGGGGCTTAGAAATATAGTAGTAATTTTTCACATTTTCAAGAAAATTTTGCAAAATAGATTTTTTTTTAGGGACCATTCCAGTTGTGATGAGAGTTTGAGGGGCTGTATGTTAGATACCCCATCTAAGAAATTACACCCCTTAAAGTATTTAAAAAAGCATTTAAGAAGTTTGTTGACCCTTTAGATATTTCACAGAAATTAAAGCAAAGTGGAGGTAAAATTTCACTTTTTTTTTTTTTTGTAGATTTTCAATTTTTATCCATTATTCGCAAGAACACGGTAGACGTATCAGGGAAATGCAACTTAATATTGATTCCCCAGATTCTGCCGTTTTCAGAGATATCCCATATGTGGCCCTAGTGCGCTATTTTGGCTCAACCACAAGCCTCCGACTAGGAGGAGCACCTACTGGACTCTGGGGTCTCATTTTCATTACTATTTTATTTAGGCGCCATTCAGGTTTTCGGACACTCTAAGGTTCCAAAACTTACTAACTACCCCTAAAAAGACCCCATATGGGAAACTACCCCCCGAACGGAATATATCCAGAGGTGTAGTGAGTATATCGACCCCACAGGTGTTTCACAAATTTTTTTAGCGTTCGGCTCTGAAAATGAAAAAAAAAAAAATTTTTCCCAACAATCTGCAATTTTAGATTAAAATGTTTTATTTTTACAAAGAATCCTGGAAAAATCTCCCCAAAATGTGTTGCGCAATTTCTTCCGAGTTCAGCAATACCCTACATGTGGGTGTAAACTGCTGTTTGGGCGCATGACAGGGTGTACAAGGGAGGGACTGTTATTTGGCTTTTGGCGCACAGATATTGGTGGGGCCATGTCGCATCTGCAAAGCCCCCAAAGTACTAAAACAGGTGAAACCTTCCAGAAGTCGCCCCATTTTGGATTCAACACCCCTCAGGGATCTCATCTAAGGGTGTATTTTGCATTTTGTATTTTGTAGTGTTTTTTTTGTTTGTTTTTTATTTTTTGTTTGTTTTTTTTTTAGCATTGGGCCATGAAAATGGTGGGACGGGGGGGACGCAGTTCCGCCATTGTTTTTGGGCTTAATTTTTACAGTATTCGCCATATGGGATAAATGACGGGATAACTTTACTGTGAGGGTCGGTACAATTACAATGATATAAATTTTATAGTTTTTTTATGTTTTATTACTTTTACACAATAGAAGCGAGTTTTTAAAAAGTTGCGTTTTTATGTTGTCCTATTCTGACAGCCATAGCTTTTTTAATTTTTTTGCATACGGAGCTGATTTTTGTACAAAATACAGCAATCCTCGAGTGTTTTTATTTTTATTTTTTACAGCGGTCACTGTGTAGTATAAATGACAAGATAGTTTTACTCAGCAGGTCGATACGATTACAGCGATACCAAATTTGTATTTTTTTTTTTATGTTTTACTGCTTTTACACAATAAAAACACTTTTATTTGAAAAGGAAAACACGTTTTTGCATCACCGCAGTCTGAGAGCCATAACTTTTTTATTTTTCTGTTTATGGAGCTGTATAGGGACTTTTTTTTGTGGGATGAGTTGACGTTTTTATTGGTAGCATTTTTGGGGGGACGACTTTATGATCGCTTTTAAATCCGTTTTTTGGAAGATGGGGTGAAGAAAATACTGCAATCCTAGCAGTGTTTTTTTTTAATAGCGGTCACCGTGCGGTATCCATGACAAGTTAGTTTTACTCTGTGGATTGAGACTATTACGGTGATACCCAATTTATATAGGTTTTTTTTCTTATTTGGAAGCACAATGTTTTTTTTTTTAAAAAAAAAGTTTGTGTAAAACAATATTTATGCATCGCTATCTTCTAATAGCCATAACTTTTTAATTTTTCCATGTACAGAGCTGTGTAAGGACTTTTTTTTTTGCGGGATGAACTGACGTTTTAATTGGCATCACTTTGTTATGAGTTTTTGATGACTTTTTTACTCCATTTTATGTGCTGCGGGAGGAACAAAAAATCGCGATTCTGTGACTTTTTTGGGTTTTTTTTACGGCTTTCACCGTACGGGTTAATTAACATGACAGATTTATAGGGTGGGTCATTACGCACGCGGCGATACCAAATATGGTACTTTATTTATTTTTGATCTTTTTTGGGGCGATTGGCGTTTGTAAAGGGGAAAAGGGCAGTGTACGTGTTTTTATTTTATTGTGTTTTTACTTTTTCACACTTTTTACACTTTTCCCCAGGGGGGAATTGTATGAACGATCATCAGATTGTTCATACAATAGGAGATCAGCACACAGCTTATACAGCTCCATGGCAACTGTCAGTCACGATGCCCACAATGCATTGTGGGCAGCGTGACATCACCAGACAACCCAGATGCTGTCATTCAGCTTCCGGGCTGTCTGGTAGGAGATCAGTAGCGGTGCTGAGCGCCATTACTGCGCCAGGATCGCGGGCAGCAGGAGCTCACTCCTGATGCCCGCAGCTGCAATGTTGCGACCACGATGTCGCGACATCGAGGGGTTAATCCCCTGTGGACGGAGCTCACTCCGGCCGTGGGAGATGTGGCATGATGCCAGCGGTAATATACCGCTGGTTCCATGCCGCGATCTTGCGCGATCGCCATGACGTACTCATACATCAATTTGCGGGAACCCCTACCCGACATTGACGTATGAGTACGTCAAATGTCGGTAAGGGGTTAATGTGCTTCTTTTTGAGCCACTCCTTTGTTGCCTTGGGCTGTATGTTTTGGGTCATTGTCTTGCTGGAAGACTAACCCACAACCCATTTTTAATGTCCTGGCGGAGAAGAGGTTGTCACTCAGGATTTTATGGTACATGGCTCCATCCATTCTCCCATTGATGCGGTGAAGTAGTCCTGTGCCCTTAGCAGAGAAACACCCCCAAAACATCATGTTTCCACCTCCATGCTTGACAGTGGGGACGGTGTTCTTTGGGTTATAGGCAGCATTTCTCTTCCTCCAAACACAATGCGAGTTGAGTTAATGCCAAAAAGTTTAATTTTTGTATCATCTGACCACAGCACCATTTTCCCAATCACTCACAGAATCATCCAAGTGTTCATTGGCAAACTTCAGACGGGCCTGCACATGTGCCTTCTTGAGCAGGCGGACCTTGCAGGCGCTGCAGGATTTTAAACCATATCCAATAATCAAACGCTGCTATTTAATCTTAACGGTCACCGGTTGGCATCTTGGTATAGGGAATCTTTCCTGCAACCCTTAATCAGTCCTAAGCAAAGAATTCTTCAAGGTTGCAATAAGCAATTAAGGATAATATAAACTTTTACTTCATATTCCACATAAATATAGGTAAGTGGAAAAATAACAGCAATGTAAAAGTCTAAAAACCTGGTGCCGTATGGATTGCACAGTTTGGGAATATGTCCAATATTTCTTTGGAGTTTCCCCCAATCTTTTTGTGCGAACTCCTGACAGAGCGGGTAGTCGCACTGTAGTACGTGATGCGACGTTTCGGAAGGTTCTCTTCCTTTTTCAGCATGCGTACTCCATCCTGCATAACCGTTTAAATACCTCCCCACCATCACGTGGGATACATAGTACTCATACTAAAAAACAACAAAAAAAACAATACTACCCTGACCTCAATATTGGCATCATAAAAAAACGCTCAAACATCATAAATAACACTTTAAACTAAGGTTTTCATTGAGGCCATTTGGTGCTAGGGATTGTAACGTGTGGATCCAAAAAGCCACTCGTTTCAGGAGCATTGGGATCAATTCGCATTCATTTCTGACATTGATTTCCTCCAGAACACAAACCCTTTTTAAGATCGCTCAACTGGTGCCTGGATTCGTGAAAGTGGCGTGCTACAGTAGTCTCGCCAATACTTCTGAAACGAGAGATAGTAGCTGTGGAACGTCAGGTTCCAGCATGCCACAGCAACACATGAGGTAAAATCTTAACAGGGGCACAGACAGCAAAACAAATGTAAAAACCCTTCCCTGCACTTTCCAAAACTAAAAAAATAAACCTTTTGTGCTGGAGATACATTTAATACATATACCTGTTTCAACTTACATACAAATTCAACTTAAGAACAAACCTACAGTCCCTATCTCGTCCGTAACCTGGGGACTGCCTGTATGTATGTATGTATATATATAGTTATATATAAAATATATATTATAATATATATATGTATGTGTGTATATATATATATATATATATATGTATAATGTATAGCATGTACACTACCGTTCAAAAGTTTGGGGTCAACCAGCCAATTTTGTGTTGTCCCTGAAAACTCATATTTTTATTTATCAAATGAGTTGCAAAATTAATAGAAATATAGTCCAGAAACTAAGGTTCGAAATAATCATTTTTATTTGAAATAATAACTTTCTACTTCAAACTTCACTTTCGTCAAAGAATGCTCCCTTTGCAGCAATTCCAGCATTGCAGACCTTTGCATTCTGCGTGTTAATTTGCTGAGGTAACCTGGAGAAATTTCCCCCCACGCTTCCAAAAGCTCCTCCCACAAGTTGGATTGGCTTGAAGGGCACTTTTTGCTTTTACCATAAACGTCAAGCTGCTCCCACAACAGTCAATGAGGTTGAAAAATTTGGCGCGGCCACCCCATTACAGATAGAATTCCAGCGCCGCTTCTTCCCTAAATCGTCTGGGCATAATTTGGGGTGTGCTTTGGTCATTGCCCTTTGCGGGATGAAATTGGCCCCAATAAAGCGCCCTCACGGGTATGGCATGGGTTGCAAAATGGAGTGATAGCCTTCCTTTTTTCAAGACCCCTTTTCCTTGTACAAATCCCCATTTTCCCCCACACCAAAGCAACCCCTGACCATCACATAACCTACCATGTTGCCAGATGGTCAGGCGCTCTTCGCATCTTTTCTTTTTTTTTTTTTTTACCATAAACTTTTTTTTTGGGTCAATATAAAGTAGTAAAAACAAATACAGTATATGCTTGAAGACCAAATTTTCAACTTTTATCCCAAAAACAACCCACCATCCCCCCCAAACCCCATCTCCAGATTCAGAGCATAAATTCCTTTACAATCAAATAGCAATGCAATATTAATAACATTCAGTTTTTTTGTCACAATAAAATTGTACCGGGCTGCGACGGCCCCCATCCACACAATGCATAGACACGTCCCGGAACCTCTACACCGGATTCCCAAACACCCATCCCCTAACAAGTTCGGTCAGCAAGACCAAATCCCCAGTCATTTAGCCCATATTTTATTATACTTAATTTTTGGCTCCCTCTCTTATAATACACCCCTCTTCCAGAGCAATCAGCCAGTTCACTTTATTAACAAACTCCTTGGTGAGGGAGGTTCTGCACCCAGCCACTTTGTCGCTATTAATTTCCTCGCCTTTAAAAAAAAGTCTAGATTTTGCGATTTTCTCAGCCTCTGAAACATTTTAAGTCTTCTAAATACCCCCAAAATAAAAACCCAACGGATTCATCTCCACTGTAATTTGAAAAAAACGCTGGATCAATTGTAAAAACAAAAATCCAATATCGCCTAGTTTGGGGAAATCCCCAGAACATATGCATCAGAGAGGCCGGGTACATGAAACCTATACACAAGGAGGGCCCAAATTCCAATTTTATGAAAAAATAAGGATTCGTAAACTCGATGTATAAGAAAAATTTGAGAGTTTTGATGGGCGTTCCTCACTGAAATCAATGGTGGGGTCCCAGTATTCCTCCCAAATTTTAGGCTCAAGGGGCCCAAATATCTCCTTCCCCAACCTCTACGAAAATCTTTGGGTTTCTAGAAAAAAAAGTTTGCCAAAAAAAGTTTATATAAAGTGGATAAAATCCCTTCGTTGTTTTGAGTTCTTGACCCGATCTACGGAAAAAACTTGGCATTAATTAAATTTGTGTCGATTTTTTCTGCTTAAACATGCCTAAGCTGAAGAAATTTTTAAGCTGTTATGTGGAAGGGCAAATTCCCTTTTGCAATGCGAAAACTTTTAAGCACCCCCGACGTAGCATTTGAGAGACATATTGAGGCCCCTAGATCCCATGACTCAATCCCTGGAGCACAAAAAAGTTCGGAAAAACCAGGGGGTATTCCAAATCTGGGTATAGGAGTGAAACCCTGAACCCCAAAAATCCCCCCAAAAAAATTTTCCCCCCACAGTTTATCATCAGATAAAATTGGGAAAAATTTTTTTTGGAAGCACAAAAAATTTTTTCCCCTCCAGTTTACCATAAAGATTGGGGAATTAAAATAGTGGGTTAATGTTTCAAGTTAAATCCTTATCCCCTCCCCATCGCAATCTCTCATATATTGCAGTTGTGCTGCCAAAAAGTAAATGCGGTTTAAAGGGAATTCCACCCTCCCTCGTCCTTTGCCAATTGGGGGTTTTAAAGCTTTATCCGGGCATGTGCCCCCTGCCCCAATAAGGGGCTCAAAAAATAGTATTGACTTTAAAAAAGAATCTCTGGGGGGAGCCGATTGGAGATTTATGTAGGGAGGACAACAACTGGGCCCAAATCATTTTAACCAATTTGACTTCCCCGCTATCGATAATGGTAATTTACACCAACTCCAATTATTTTTAAATTTAACTACAATGGACCCAAATTTCCCTCCCCAAAATTTCCGTAAATTCACAAAAATATTTAACCCAGGTATGGAAAAAGAAGGAACATAGAAGGGGGATACCCCCGGGGAGGTAAATTGATCCAGGTTCAACGGGCCCTAATACAGATTTCCCCCCCAATTTAAATTTCAACCCAAATGGCACCATAGCTTTTAATTCATAATTGCCTCTGGCAATGAGCGCCAGTATTTTCCAAAAAAGGGGAATAACAGCTATAAGGTATTTTATCTCCAGCCTCCCTCCCTAAAGCCCCCAATATTTTGGGGGTTTCTTTAAAAGGGGCTAACGGGTCAAATTTCCAGGGCAAAAGCAATGGAGCAAAAGGGCATCCCCGCCTTTTTCCCCCTTTTCAAATCAAAACTCTCTGATTGTAAATTATTTTGACGCACCTTAGCCTTAGGATCAGTAAAAAACAGCTTAAACCAGGATATAAATTTTTGGCCAAACCCCAATTTATGTAAAACCGCCCCTAAGAATTCCCCCCTCCACACATCAAAAGCCTTTCAGCTCTAAAGAAAAAGATTGACCAACCCCACGTTTATCAACAGGGAAACGCAGGTTCAGGTCAGCTCCGTAAATTATTTTACTATCCCCCTGGGTATAAAAAACCCCCCTGATCAGGGTGCACGAGATCTATCCACCGCAGAAGTCTGTTCGCAAAAGCCTTTGCTATTTTTTGGGGTTTCCCCTTGGGGGTTTAAAAAAGGGCCCGTATGACTCAGGGAGTAATGGATCTTTACAGGTTTTTTGTAACACTATTATTAAACCGCCCCTTCATTGAAGCAGGGAAACCCGCCCTGTGTCTCGCATCCTGAAAAGCCTCCCAAAAAATTTGGTAACAACACCTCCCCCAATTGTGATATACCTCGTAGGGATCCATCCAACCCCGGGACTTTTTATTTTCCCAAAAATCTTAATGCCACCCTTAGTTCCCCTAGAGTAAGGGGGCATCCAATGCCTCCGCTGTTCTGCCTCAACATGGGAAGATCATACCCCGTAAAAAATTGTTGGATCTGAAAGGGGAAACCTCAAGTCTTGATGTATATAAAAATTTTTTAAAAAAAACCCCCCAATTTCAAAAACATCCGAGGGTTCTTTATTAAAAGGGGCCTGAGGGTGCGCAAACTGGTACAAAGCGGAGCCCCTCTGGGAATTTAAAAAAGGGCTAAGTAACGGCCCGCCTGCTCCCCTTCACCAAAGTAATTTGCTTTTTAAAAAAAGTTTATTTCAGCAGATTTAAAAGAAATTGTTCAGCGTATCCTGCGCCTTACGCAGTTATCCCGGCTTTTTGGAGTGCGGACAAAACGAATCGTTTTTCAGCAGCATTGACTTGCTCACGGATATTTTTTTTTACTGCCCCCTTTTAAAAAACTTAGGTTCTAATTCCCGGTCACCCCCCCCCTAAGGTACCTTCATAGTGTCCCACACTGAAATGACGGAGCTGATCCGCATTCATCTGAAAAATTTTCCCCCAAAAACTGACGCCCAATTTAACGTATCCATTTGGGGGAGCCAGAGAGCATTTAAACTCCACCGCCCCCATATTTCCTAGGGGTAAATCAGGAATTTTAATCGATCAGCATTGGCAATATCAGAAATGGAGCGTGTAAAATACCAGTTTTTTGTTTCCATTTTTACCAGCCGCTGACACCCAAAGCCATATCTATTCTAGCAAGTAAGACAGTGATGACTGCACCAAAACTTTTTTAGATGCAAAAATAATTCATTTATTTTTTTTTCCAAGCGTTGTGATATTAAAGGCCCCCAAAAATTCAAGGGAAAGAAAGGTGAATTGACATAACGAGTTTCGGCGGCAAAACCTTTTCAAACAGCACGTTGTCACAAGGGGAGAAAAGTAGCAGGGCCGAGCCCAAAGGGAAATTGGGGGGCCAAGTACTTTGGGGTCCCAATTTCCCTTTGGGCTACAGCCCGCTACATTGCCCTTTTACCCACCGAGTCTTGAGAAACAAAAAGGATTTTTTAAACCAAGCCAGTATCCCCTTCCCGCAGACAAGCGTTTCGGGGTTTTTGTCCCTCTTCATTCAGAGCAAGAAGATACTGGTGGTGTGTGGGAGGCATGGGGTAGCTAGGGGGAAATCTTCCTTAAAACGAAGAGCCCCCGTCGAACGGCTTGTAGAGTTTTGTTTTGCCTTTTCCCTCTATTTAGATTTTGCTTATCACAAGGCATTAGGGGAAAAGGGGCGGGAAAAGCTCACAGCCCCTCGTTGGTTTAACAAAACCTCAATTTTCTTTTGACCCACCGAGTCTTTAGAAAGGGCAAAAAGGATTTTTTAGCCAAGCCAGTATTTCATCTACAGACAACGCTGTTTCGGGATTTTTTTTCTTTCTTCAGTTCCAGAAGTAGGGGAATACGGCTGGCTGTGTGGGAGGCTCGGGTAGTCAGGAAGGGAAGATTCTCCTTTAAAGGGGAGCACCACTCGGTGGGTCAAAAAACAAAATTTAGGATTTGTTACAACCCCCAAAAGAGGGCGTGTGGGCTTTCAGCCCCTTTTTCCCTAATGCCTTGTGTATGCAGTG
The DNA here is from genome assembly GCA_025379985.1 of Phyllomedusa bahiana. Classification (NCBI taxonomy): domain Eukaryota; kingdom Metazoa; phylum Chordata; class Amphibia; order Anura; family Hylidae; genus Phyllomedusa; species Phyllomedusa bahiana. The sequence continues at coordinate 105,618 of JAODAL010009401.1, forward strand.
CAAGTAGAGGGGAAAAAGGGAAAACAAAAAATTACAAGCCGTTCGTTCGGGGGGCCCCTCCCTTAAGGGGATTTTCCCCTTTCCCGGGAGCAAACCCGTTCCCTCCCCCCCACACCCAGCCAGTGTCTTCCCCTTTTTCGGGACTAAAGAGGGCCCAAAAACCCAAAAACAGCTTTTGTCTGCAGAGGGGATATGGTTGGCAAAAAAACCCTTTTTTGCTTTCTCGGGACTCGGTGGGTAAAAAAAAAATTGAGGATTTTTTAAAAACCAACAGAGGGCGCTGTGGGCTTCTCAGCCCCTTTCCCATAATGCCTTTGTAAAAGAAAGCAAGAGTTTTCGGGGAAGACAGAAAAAAACCCCCCCCCCCTCAGAAAAAAAAATGTAAACCCCAACTGAAAAAAAAAATTAAAAAATTTACAAAAAAATTTTAAAAAATGTGCAAAATTGTAAACAGCCCCTTAAAAAGGGCCCTCAAGTCCTCCTACAAATTGGAAGTAAAGGCAACAGTTAACTGCATAAAAATAAACTAAAGTTTTTTCCCTCCAACCCCCTGCTCCTAAAAATGTTTTTTTTAATATGAAACATAAAAACCGGGGTTTGGAGCAGGACGAAAAAATTTAAAGAAAGGGAAATCAGGGGGGGGAAAAGTGAAGAAAATGTTTTCAGTGGTGATCACTTATCTCCCCCGGGAAATCTCGGGAAAGCTGCACTTTTGATGGGGGGGTTTTCATTCTGGTCAACCCAAATGCATAGCGTCTTTGGAGTTTCAAAGAAATGCTTTTAGATTTAACCCCCACCATCGGTTTGGCTGGGAATAGCATGGCGATTGCACCCAAAGGGGGGGGCCCGGGGGGAGGGGTTTCTTGGGGGGGGAAAAAACCTGCCCCCCCCCCCCGGAACTGCCCCTTTTTTTTTAAACCTTTGTAGAGAAATCCGGATAGAAGGAGATCAGACCCCGTCCACCATGAGCCCTCCTGAAGGGGGGTTTGCGCGGGATAGTGTCTCTATTTTTAAAAGTGCAGCAGCTTAACCACCCAATAAATTCCTAGGCGGGGGCCCCTGGAGGAAAATGGGCCCCATTGGGACCCTGTGCCCCCTTTAACTCCCAAAATAGAAAAGGAGCCCTTTCCCAAAGATTTTGGAGCGGTCTCAAGAACTTGATGGGGGGGGCTCTCTGTTTTTTCGGGCACTCCCAAATGCCACATTGTTTCTGGGGGGAAAAAAAATTCCCCAAGGCCATCCTTCTTGGCGAAGTAGTGCCTTAATCATTGAAAAGGGCGACTCCCCAGTCCCCCCTGCAAAGGTTTAAATTTGATCCCCCAAAATTTTTTTTCCAATGTTTTCTGGTTTCAGCAGTTTTGGGGCCCCGGCTCAGCTTTATCTCTGCATATCTTTTCCCGCTTTGTTGTTGATTCCTTTTTTTAAAAACCCCCAAAATTTGGTGTAGTAAAGGGTGGAAAACCCTTTTTTATGGCATTGGTAAACGGGTTGAAGAAAACCCCTCAGTGTTGGTCCTCTTTTACCCTGCTGTGCTTGTAAAAGGGGAGTGGACCTTGTATTTTTTTTTAGGTCTGGCTCCTGTATGCTTTCCCGTGGCACTTTTTCCCCTTCCATGTTTCCTTTTGCCTGTCTGTCACCACTACTGCTTGTATCGGGCCCGTTTCCTGTGTTGTTTAAACGGGGAGACCCCCTTATGCCAGGGGAAAAGATGTGGAAGGGTTTTTTGGGAAAAATTGGGCTAATTTAGCCCGTGTTTCCCAAAGCAGTACCTTGCTTGCTTTCCCTTTCTGTTCTTGCAGAGCCCCGCTGTCCAGGGGTTTTTTGTTCAGCCCCATCTCCCCCTTCTTGGTCCTTGTTGCGGCCCAGTTTATCGCACTACAGGTCTGTAAAGTGGGCCAAGGGGAAAACTCCCGGGGAGTATGGGGAAAAGCTCTGGGTTGGTTTTCCCCCGGAGTTTGTAAATCCTTTTGGGTGCTCCAACACAGGATTTACAGGGCAAGTGCTGGGCTCCTTTAGAAGCTGCTGCTCAGTTGCCAGTCGGCCCCGCCCCCTTTCCCAGCATTTTTCAGTTTTTCTGATCTCAAAAAAGTTCTGTGTGATAATCCCTCAAACTTCAAAATCGTCTGTCCTAACACTTTTTCCCAAATTTCCTGTGTCCAAGTTGTTTTCTTTGTCCATTTTTAATTTTTTTCATTTTATTAGCCAGTTGTATGGCTTTTTTTTTTGCCACTTGCCCGGGGAAAGCGCATCCCGGAGGCGCCCTTTCCTGTATTTTGACACTGGGGTTTGGGGTCTATTTAATGAAGCTGTATTTGAGGCCCTGTGAGGCGTCGGATTTCTCAAACTAGAGCCTCTAATGTACTTGTCTTGTTGTCAGTTGTGGGGGGGCTCCCCTTCCTTTCTTTAGTTGAGTGTTTGTGCTCCCCTTAAAGGGGGGGAGTACACCCGTTGTAGGAAAATTTTTCAGTTTTTTGGCTTTTTTCGCATGGAATAGTCTTATTCAGACAAGAATAGATTTTAAAAATTTCTTTTTTTGGCCCTTTTGTGGTTTAAATTTAAACCCAAAAAATGTAAAAAGCTCCAGATTCTCAATAGCTCAAAGGGGGTCGTTTTATAGTTTCTAATCGCAAAAACTGTTTTCAGCTGTGCTAACTACTTGAAAGGGTTTTCAAGGGGGTTTTAAAATTCAATAGCTTTTTACACAGTTCGAAAACTATGTACATTAGAATACTGGGTGATGGTTGTGGAAATGCCCATACACCTTTGTAGATATGCATTAAAACCCGACGTTTGAGTAGAATGTCATTTACCACATTAACATGTTTTTAGGTGTATTTTGATTCTTTTTTGTTGCTTTATTGAAAAAACTGTGCTTTTCTTAAGGACATTTCAAAGTGACCCCAAATTTTTGAATGGTAGTATATATATATATATATATATATATATATATATATATATATTTAATATATATATATATATTATTATATATATATATATATATATATTATATATTAATAAAAATTACACACACACTTGAAACCAGATTACATACACTATATGAAAAAACCACAAACACATGTTTTTCTCACTACCTAAAATGAAATCAGAATAAACATTAGCTGTTTTAGGTCAATTACGATTACCACAATGAAATTTTCCAAATGCCAGAATAATGCGATTTTTATTAAGGCATTTTTATTACTTTCTGCAAAGTCAAACATTTACATACACTAGGATTACTATGCCTTTAAACAATTTGGGACAGCCCATATGATAATGCCATGTCTTTGGAAGCTTTTGATTATTGGCAACGTCTGAGTTAATGAGTTAACTAGTGAGACACTTTTGGATGTATTTTATTGCACACCAGAAACACACTGCTTCTGTGTGTAACATCGGGGAAAGTTTTAAAAAAATAAAAATCAGCCGAGATATCAGGAAGAGAATTGTGGACTTTCACAAGTTTGGATATTCCTTGGGTGCAATTTCCAGATACCTGAAGGTGCCTTGTTCATCTGTACCATAAATTATATGTAAGTACAAACAATGTCCAGCCATCATGCTGCTCAAGAAGGAGACGGGTTCTGTGTCTCAGAGATAAATGTGCTTTGGTCTGACATGTGCATATTAACCCAAGAACAAAAGCAAAAGACCTTGTGAAGATGCTGGTGGAACCTGGTAAGATTGTGTCATTATCCACAGTGAAACAAGTACTGCATCAACATAGGCTGAAAGGCCACTCTGCCAGGAAGAAGCTATTACCCCAAAAGAAACATATAAAAGCCAGATTAAAGTTTGCAAATGCACACAGGAACATATATACATATGCAGGAGATGCAGTTGCTTGATCTTGTTTGGTGGTGACCTATACCTATTGTGACACGAGTATAACTAATGCCCACTGATTGCTATTGCTAGTGTCATGTTTTGGGGAGTGAGGGGGACATGAACAGTCCATCAGTAGTGGTATTAAGACTAATACTCACTACGATGCACAAGTGATGGACATTAGATGGCCAGTAAACCTGTATAAGGAGAGATAACCTGTCGGTCTAGGTTTTATATTGATCTGTCACCTAGCTGATCCTCATTAGAAAAGTGGAGTGGTGGCAGGCCTCAATACAGTTTTATTAGTTGCAATAGAAAGGGGCAGTGGATAGATGAAAAGGGGTCTTAACAGCAGCACCCCTTTAAAGGGGTTTGTCTCATAAAAGGAGTTTTTATGTAAAATCTTGCAAAAACAAGTACTTTAAAATTTGTGTCCTTAACGTGTCCACCTATTCTTAGATACCCCCTTGAAGGGCTGCATCAGCTTCGGTGCTAAAAACTCCCGCTGTTTGATGGGCTGATGGCTGTCCACGGGTTTGCTTTTGAACAGAGGGCTTTTCTGCCCCTAGAAAAACCCAGTAAAAACCCCCGGAATTAAAGTGAAACCAAAACAGGACTAGGTAAATTTGAATCAATGTGTGAGACAACCCCTTAACCCCTGGGCAATTTAAATACTAAAATGATAGATCTGAGGGCCCTCATTGGCTCCCAACTGTCATGAAAGCCCATTAACTCTCCACAAGCGATTGGGGTGGGTAATGGAGTGACCGACGAGGCTCCATACCTCTCTCTAATCAATCAGATGTCATAGTCGCATTGACTGCTGCATTTAAGGGGTTAAATGGTAATATACAGCTGACACCGGCTCTATACACTCCCTTGCACCATCAGTCATAAATATAAAGAAAAAACCTCCACTGTACTACTAACTTCAGAGCCGGGCTTGTATTTTGGTATATGATTAGGACAGCATTTGTTAAGGTTGAACGCTGAAGTGATGAAGAGGATACAAATGGTTTTCTAGCATGTTTTCTTCTTGCGCCCAAAAAAGGGCTGTAAATGCTTTTTTAGAAAAACTGTTTTTGGGCTTTGAAAACACAATGGTTCTTGTGTAGCACCCATGTCATAGCCACCATGTGACAATTCACATAATGACTGGACGGAACAGGATGCTTTTGTACCACATCCTGTTTATTCTGTATCGGCATCCATTGAGTGCCATACAGGAAAGATAAAAGAGCTCCAAAATTTTATAAAAAATAATGTGTAGCTTTTTATTTCTTCAAAGCCAGTATTTAAGAAAGGTAGTTCACTGGACCGAGGTTTTGTCGAAAGACTAAGGGTGACATGTCCCATTAGGGCTGCGCCATTTTTGTTGTATTTTTGCCAAAAAAATGTTACGCCCTATTCTTATAAGTAACTGCGTACACAAAACTAGGGCATTTATGCCAGGGAGACCATTTGAATGCGCCTAAAGTACTTTTATATGCTATGTGCCTCCCTTATGCTATTACCAGATTAGGCAACAATTTACTTTGCAAGGTGACCACGCCAGATTTTTCACAGGTCATTCATTCAGGCGCACTTTTCAACATTTAATGCACTTTAAAAAAAGGTATGGGGGGACGCCTCTTTTTC